>CM042141.1:816516-828848 GCA_023376005.1 Doryteuthis pealeii
GGGGGGCTTAAGGAGAATATGAAATATCGAGTTAGTCGCAACTTCGATAAAATGATTTATCGAATAAGTCGGGTTTATAAAGAATATAATAGTGCTAAATAGGTTTGTAGAGCGGATTTAGTCAGATAGCCTACCCGTGTTTCCACACGTTCAGATCATCAGGATTATATTCGATGAATTAATTGAATTAACTAATTAAAAACAAACAGAAGTAAGCAAATGGCATTATTTTAGGCTAGCAGTGTTCAATAGGAACGCTGCGCGCTGTTTTGATTTTTTAACCGTCGCTAAAAACATTTGTTTACATTGTTTTTAAATATTTGTATGAAATGTAAATGTTTCATATAATAAGTTGTTAGAATGTTCAAGTAATCTTCCAACTTATGTTTACATAAATTAACCCGACAAAGTAGTTATATATAATAAGAAACATAGACTTTAATTCGTGAGCACGTGGAGAAAATACATACATGTGACTACGTACAGTAAGGTATAGAAAACAGATACTTAAACATACATAAAAAATGTAGGACTAAGTCTTAAAGAAGTGATACAGAGTTACATGTAGCAATTAATTCACTTACTGATAGTTTGCTGGGTGGGATTTACCCCCCACCCCTACCTAAGGGGCAGAGGCACAAAGCGCCTAACCCATGTGTAGTGGTTGCCGGACCCAGTGAAGAGAGATTTTATCCCGGGCTGCTGTATAAAACAGCAGCCCCCTATGGGTGAAAACCTGCGCAATGGAAAGATAACCATATTGGACTCATGTCCATCCAACATTTGCATAACACAACTCTTTCTAAATACATCTGGGACATCAAAAATAAATACGGTATCGATCCTATTGTAAACTTTGAAACTATTAAACAAAAAGCCATAAAAGCAACCCCCCACCCCCAAAAAAAAAACAACACAAAAAATAACCCCCCCAAAAAAAAAAACACAACAAAAAAACCCCCCAAAAAAACACGCAGTTATAGTCGGACAATAAATTCTGTCTTTATGCTCAGAAGAAAAATTAGCTGTAGCTTCCTATGATAATTCCAAAGAATTACTAAACCAAAGATTGGAAATTTTTGAACGGTTGCTACCACAAACGCACATGGCAACTTGACAGTTAAAATTATAAACACATGTTTTTAACGTGGATTAAAGATCAAAACAGCATGCAGTGTTCCTACTGTACAGTGTGGGTCCTACAATAATGCTTTTTGTTTACTTCCGTTTGTTTTTAATTAATCAATTTGATTAATTCATCGTACATAACCCTGATGATCCGAACGAGGTGAAACCTGCGTAGGCTATCTGACTATTTTACTATATATAAACGCGCGTCTGTAGATTGCTTTATATATATATTATTATTATATATATATATATATATATATATATATATACTAGACAAAACGTGACCGTTGGGTCACCCATTTAAGCCTCACTAGATGATTAGGGAAAGAGTATGATCGCCAAAAATATCATGCTGCTTTCATTTTGGCAGATCATAACTCTTTTTCCCTAATCATCTAGTGAGAGCTTTAATGGGTGACCCCAACGGGTTCACGTTTTGTCTAGTATATATATATATATAATATATATAATATATATATATATATATATATAAGCAATCTACAGACGCGCGTTATATATAGTAAAATAGTCAGATAGCTACGCAGGTTTTCACCTCGTTCGGATCAATCAGGGTTATGTACGATTGAAATTATCAAATTGATTATTAACAACGGAGTTAAACAAAAAAAGGCATTAATTGTAGACCCCACACTGTAACAGTAGGAACACTGCATGCTGTTTTTGATCTTTTAATCCACGTTAAAACATGTGTTTATAATTTTAACTGTCAAGTTTGCCATGTGCGTTTGTGGGTAGCAACCGTTCAAAATTTCCATCTTTGGTTTAGTAATTCTTTGGAATTATCATAGGAAGTACAGCTAATTTTTCTTCTGAGCATAAAAGACAGAATTTATTGTCCGACTATAACTGGCGTGTTTTTTGGGGGGTTTTTTTTGTTGTTGTTTTTTTTTTTGGGGGGGGGGGTATTTTGTTGTTGTTTTTTTTTTGGGGGTGGGGGTTGCTTTTATGGCTTTTGTTTAATAGTTTTTTCAAAGTTTAACAATAGGATCGATACCGTTTTATTTTTTGATATGTCCCAGATGTATTAGAAAGAGTGTGTTATCCAAATGTTGGGATGGACATGAGTTCCCAATATGGTTATCTTCATTGCTGCAGGTTTTCAAACCATAGGGGGCTGCTGTTTTTTATACAGCAGCCCGGGATAAATTTCTCTCTTTCAACTGGGGTCCGGCAACCACTACACATGGGTTAGGCGCCTTTGTGCCTCTGCCCCCTTAGGTAGGGGTGGGGGGTAAAAATTTCCCACCCAGCAAAAACTCATCAGTAAGTGAATTAATTGCTACATGTAACTCTGTAAATCAGCTTCTTTTAAGACTTAGTCCTACATTTTTTAATGTATGTTTAAGTATCTGTTTTTTCTATACCTTACTGTACGTAGTCACAGTGTATGTATTTTTTCTCCACGTGCTCACGAATTAAATCTATGTTTCTTTATTATAATATAACTACTTTGTCGGGTTAATTTATGTAAACAATAAGTTGGAAGATTATTTGAACATTCTAACAACTTATTATATGAACATTTACATTTCATACAAATATTTAAAAAATGTAAACAAATGTTTTAGCGACGGTTACAAATCAAAACACGCGCAGCGTTCCTATTGAACACTGCTAGCCTAAAAATAATGCCATTTGCTTACTTCTGTTTGTTTTTAATTAGTTAATTCAATTAATTCATCGAATATAATCCTGATGATCTGAACGGTGTGAAACACGGGTAGGCTATCTGACTAAATCGCTCTACAACCTATTTAGCTACTAATTTTATTCTTTATAACCGACTTATTCGATAAATATTTTATCGAAGTTGCGACTAACTCGATATTTCATATTCTCCTTTAAGCCCCCTTTCACACACACACAACACACACACAACACACACAAGCATACACACACATGTATTATCGGACTTTAAGTAAATATGTTACTTGAGGAAGAAACAGAAATTCGACAAAATATAATTAAAAGTTGAGGACAAAAGTGGTTAAACCAAACAATTTAATCTATTAATATTAGGCAGTTGTATTTTAAAAACTTCTTCAGAGTTATTTTGAAACAGAACTGCTGTGTATTTTAGTGAAAGGGTGGGCAGGAGAGCGGAAGAATGAGAGAGGAGGGAGGATCTGTCACAGGCGTGATGCAGAGGCAGAGGAAAAGAAGGGATTTGTAGGTGAAACAAACGGTATAGTAGATCGCAGTTCAGTTGGTGCGGACGGGATGATTAAAGGCCTTAGGGTAGTGGAGACGCCAGTCATGTCTGTGGGGGTGTGATGGGAGTTCAGCATTTTTATTTGCATCATTTCAAAGATTCTGTAATTTTGCGTTTCCTGTATTTTGGTGTAGGTTTATCCCTTATATATTTAATGGGCCGGGTTAGCTCAGTCGGTAGAGCGTTCGGGCTAGAAACCAAGGTTTCCATAGTTCGATATCCGGTCCCGCAACTCCACGTATGAGTAGACAGGGATCTGTGCGGTAAAGTAAGGAGCTGATGGAGGTTGCTGGCGCTCCCCCTCAGATGCTAAAAAATTCTTGATCTAGCGCAATTGAAAGGGGATAGATTCCCTGCTGACTGGCTGATACGACTTTAGGCCGCTTTTATACTTTTTATCATAATATTATATATATATATATATATATATATACTATTTAGGGAGAATATGTGCTTTTTATTCTTTACGTCAAACTAATATTTTGAAGATTAATTCATTCTAAATTTTAATTAGGCGGGATTTAAACTAACCTTGAAAATGTGAGCTAACACAAATCGCTGCAACAAAATCAATCTCTGAATATTATTCCTTCGACCTATCACGGTCTCATCAGAGAGGGTTTTTCAGAAGATCGAGCGACCAACCTCAGGCGGTGTGACTCGAACCTTTGTGTCGAAGACGGCAACGCCGGTATCTTAGCGATCACGCAAATCAGAAATCGCAATTTGCGATAAAGTCCTCCAAAGTGGCAACATAGAATGCTACTAATAACTAACAACAAGGAGACAAAATTGCGTTTCCTAGTTTGGCGTGATGGTAAGATACGGAGTGCCCGTTTTCGCCACCAAAGGTTGAGTCACACGCTCGGCGGTCCTCGTATTATAACTCTGCTGATGAGACCTAAATAGGTCGAATATAATATTCAGAGAATTGACTTTTTCTCGATTGCTTTAGCCCAATTCTAAGTGTTTAAATCCCGCCCTAACTTCCCAAACATAAATGATTAACTTTCAAAAATAGCGTTGACTAAAATTAAAAAGCACATATTCTCATAACTATTACTGTCCGGTGACAAATAGCTAAAAGTTGTTTATATATTACCATGGAAATTAATTCGAAGTCATGCAATCCTTAAACATTTTTGAAAAAACATATGATGTTTGTTATGTATTGCTGACAGAACTGTTTCGACCAAATCGTAAGTTGGTCATCATCACGAGCGACAATAAACTCACATCTTCAAATTTATTTATTTTTAAACAGAAGCATCGCATTTTTCAAAATTTCAGCGGTTGAATTCAGCGTTCGTTTTTGTAAACATTTTTAACGGATATCTTTCTTCCGTCATGTCGCTCGTTGATGATGCAACTTATCGATTTGGTCGAAACAGTTTGTCAGCAATTACATAGACACCTATGTTTTTCAATGTTAAATTTTATATATATATAATATCTGTTGAAAATAAATAAATAAGGACACAAATGTTGATACATAAAAATTGTTATTGGAGTGCCGACACATGTTTCGCCCAGAGGATGTCTGTACACAATGGTATTCATTATTGTTATTTTAAGTACAAAATAATAATAATAATAATAATATAATAATAATATAATAAATAATAATAATAATATAATAAATAGAAATTTAAAAAACTTTTTTTAGTATACAGAAGAACGGCCGTGTATGCAGGCAAAATACGTCTGAATATATAATATGATCGTCTGAGTTTATATATATATATATTATATATATACTTATCCTATTAGTAAACCTTGCGGTAAGAAAAAAACGGTATAATAATTTGTTTGTTAAAAATACTACAACTTACTGGGAACAATGAAAAAAAGACAGAGAGTCGCACCAATCAAAAATATGATTAATACTATAAACTTGGCCAAGAGAAATATTTATGTTTTTATATAAATATATTATATATATATATATTAATATGGGGGATTTTGAGGGGAAAAAAACATAGGGAGACGTCCGACATATTGAGCGAATCCGAACACAAGAGAGATATCACGCAACTGGCAAATGAACAACGCACTTACATAAACATATTTCAGAAAACTAACCTTCGTTCAATTTTAAAGAATCCAACTTGTTAGTTAGAATTCAAACAAAACGAAAGAAAATCGTAGAATCTACACATCTCTATTTAACTAACATTAACAGAGACCCGATTTTTCTTTTATGCCTTACTGTCCAAGATTATTCTCAAGAATCATAAAATTCTTCCTAAATCTAACAATATCTCATTTTATCTTCTACATATTATCCCTTCAATTATACTGAATGCCACAACAATTTTTCTAAACACCACATCTCATTCTGGTACATGAATATTTTCTTTGATCTTATCAACACACAATAAATTATTGCACTTTACCTATTACAACCTATTCAACAATATATATATTTTAATATAATGATATATCAAAATTTTCCCTCAAAATCCCCAACACACTATACTCCACTGAAACATTACCTTTTTCTCACCATCTTACATTCATATATATATATATATATATATATATATATATATATTATATTATATATATATATATTATACAGCCGCTAGGGTTGTCTAAAGCTAAATTTAAATGTGCCGAATACTAGTAGACTAAATAGTAAAGTTAATCCTATGATTCGGGGGGGGTGGGGGGGGGGGGGACACGGCGAATGGGACAGATGTAGATTAGGTGGCGGTCGCTGATATTAATGAGTAGAGTTATCACAACCCCTAGCCACACCCACCATGGATACAAAAACAGTAAAAAAAAAAAAAAAAAAAAATTCCCAAAAACCAGCTAAAAAGATCCGCTCGCATGCGCCTTCCCCTGCAGCCCGCCCTTCGGCGATATCGCGCTCTATAGGTTCACGCATAGTTCGAGCGAATCTGACTAAAAGGAATTGGGCAACCGTCTTTTATTACAAAACTAGTTTCGCGTGGTCACAAACAATTAGCTTAAAAAACAAATAAACTTTTACACTTTTTAATTTTTTCTATTTTCCTATTTCATGTCCTAATCACATGGGCATCAAGAGTTCTATGGCTTTAAAACGCAGGCAAGCATCCTCTCCAATTATATATATATATATATATATATATATTATTTTATATATATATATATAATAATTATATATATAGTATATATATTGGAAAAATAAAGTATTTCATCCTCTGCTGAATTTTCTGAGTTAGTCATTTTATAAAATAAGAACAGTCTATATTTTTCAGATATGCCCCGTTTTGAAAGTGAGAGATAGAATTAAACAAATATGAGAAAATCACATTATTTCATTTTTTAAATATTATTTGGTTTTTTTTTGTTTTTTTTGTTTTGAAAAAATAGATATTTCACTCTTACCAACCAATCATGATTCAGACTCCAAGACCGGTTAAAGGGACATATAGACTCATTATTACTCTTAATCAAACATTCATTAGCTGTATAACAGACACTAGTTCTAGAATCCTTCAAAGGAATCAGAATCTGATCTCTCCCAATGGGCAAGACGAAAGAATTGTCTAAGGACACCCGGACAAATGAATACCTGCACTCGGACTGGAATGGCTACAAGATGAATTAGCAAGCATCTGATTGATTAGCAAGCAATGAAGTGACCTCGGCAATCGGCTGACCTTATCCTTTAGGAATCTGTGCTGAAGCTTCGAGTTGTGAACGACACCTACAAACCTAGATTTGGAGATGTTCTGCAAAGAGGGTGGGCAAAACACGCCCCTGGAATCTGTAAAACTTGTACTCATACAGAAACTGCAGATGCTGTGCTTGCCAAAAGGTTTCTTCACCAAGTCCTGAGTTTTGTTTTTGCTATGGGGGTGGGATACTTATTTTTCTAATAAATAAATGTTCAAATAATTTATATGCCTTGATTTTAAAATTTCCCACTGTATATATTTGAGTTAAGGTAGCGTGGACATGGGAGCAACATCTGTTACTGACAGTTTCTCGCTAATGTGATCTTCAAACCAAATGGGGGAAATTGTTAACGCTCTATCACTAATATTGACACTATCTGCTTAGATATAGCCCCTTTATCTACATATATATATATATATATATATAATATTTAATATATAATATATTATATATAAGTCTCAGTCGGTAGAGCGTTTTCGGATCGAAATCACAAGGTTCTAGTTCGATACCGGTTCGCCAACTCAGCGTATGAGGAGGCACAGGGATATGTGCGGTAAAGTAAGGAGCTGATGGTAGGTGTGGGCTCGCACTCAGATCTAAACAATCTCCTTGGTCTAGCGTATGAAAAGGGGATGCTCCTCGCTGTCTGCTGATCCGACTTAGGCCGCCGTCGACTTTTACGTTTTCTTTATATATATACTAAGGTTTTTCTTGATTAGTTTATGACTAAATTAAATACTAAATAATTCTTACTTGTGGGATTGGAACTATGTTTGGAAATTAATTAATTTTCAATCCTTTTAATTGCAGTAAGTTTGCAATTACTCACAAAGCAATCCATCTCTCACGTATTTACTCGCCTATCCTTTCCATACCCCTATCTATTTCATTCCCTCGGTATTAAAATTCTTAGTTAATCTGTGGGAGCAACGAGCGTGAGAATAAGCCCTGTCTCTCAATCCCTGCTAACCATCAAAAAATCAGCAGTCAGTAGAAATCTAATTTTTTCCACCTCTTAGCTAATAATCCGACTCTTCCGCTTCTGTCATGGTATTTTTGGTGTTTTCGGGATTTTTTTAGCATTAACTAACCAAGAAGAAGAGTATAAAAATTTACTTTATTTTCGAAACTTTTTTCACTCAGTTTTCCTTTGAAAGAGATTATTTTTGATATTACATAAAAAATGTTTTTAGTAATCCCACAATTTAAGCTTCTCAACGCGTGGCTATTATAGATTTCAAGAATCAGGTCCTTTAAATTTAAATTTGGTCAAACTTCTTTCTTGAATTTCAAAATGACTTCACGGAATTACAAAAACATCTCCTGCATAATTGTTTCTTCTTAATTATTCGCTTTAAACAGACCTATTGGTCTACTAATATATAACAATTAACAAAAACTGGACCATTAGGAGTTGGAATTTACCATGATGACGGCTTATTGTTGCCTAAAAATGGCGTCCAAGACAAAAACGCGACCGGACTAGAAAATACAATATTGCCACACTGCAGGTCTGGGATTATCTGTTGACATCAGATTGAACACTAAAATTGTGACCTTTCTGGTGTTACTTTTAATCTATTACAGTAATTTGAGCCTTACATGAAACTAAATGCTGACCCAATATATGTTTACCCCGGATCTAACCCCCACCTCCGATAGTTAAGATCCAGATTTAAGTAGAGTACAGAATTAGTAAAATTCTTCTAATCAGAAATTTCAATAGTGTTAGTGATACTAGCACTATACGATAGCGGGTATACTAGAAATAAAATTAATATTTACAAAAGCAAAAAGGAAAACTAAATAGGAAAAAAAAAAGAAATAGAAGGATTTTGTGGTATATACCACCATTCAACTACGGTGATAAGAAATAGAAGGATATTTATAAATTTAATAAATGAACCTTTCGGCAGTTACCATATCTACACAAAACTTTTAGTAGGAAACAACTTAAAGCTTAGCTTCTCTGTATGGCAGTATAGATAGGATAATAAAAACATAACAACAAATAATTACAACCATGCAGATAATAGAATAAGGAAAGGATAAGTGTTTTGACAAAGGGTTAATTTACCTTGCATCGATAATGTCTCAAGAACCGGGCATTATTAAATTTTAGCGTAGGTTTGTCAAATCAGATTTTCAAAACTAGGTTTTCAAACATAAACACTCTTTTCTAAATTAATTAAAAAATGTACCAATCTATTAGCTATGGATATTTGGAATTCAAAGGCATAAAAATATAACTATTATTAAATGGAAATATTAAAGAGATCAATCTTTATGAAGTTTAACTGATCCATGTTTCTGGGTTTACAAAGAAAAGTTAACTATAATATAGATTCCCGGATAGAAAAAACTATTGAATAGGAAGGATGAATTCTGGGAAATGCATACACAGAATTGCATAACTCATTATGTATATTAAGATTATATAGTATAATATATACTTGCATCTAATTATTACAAAAAATGAATCTTATAGATTTTATCAGAAGACGTGAATTTCAAAACTATAAACAAGTAGATTAACAAAATAATAATAAAAAAGAGGATCAGAATTAAAACAGCTGACAGATTGAATTAAATTACTTTTTGCGGGTGAATTATAGTAAACTAATCATTAATTTCAAAGGAACAAGTTTTGGTTTAGGTGAAAAAAGTAATATTATTGACTGGTGGAAGAAAGATTCTGTTATATATGATTAAAATTTGTTTTGTTTTTCAATTAGTGAATACGTGATATTTTATTTGGTAATTTATTTATTGTTTATTTTTAATATGATCTTAGGATCTTGGTTAATTTTGGTCATAATAAAATAAAATAAGATACATTGTGTTAGTAATTTTTCGTTAGGGAGTAAGAAGAAAAGAAGCTGGACAAATGATAGAGATTTGTTTCACATTTTTCAGTGGTCAGTAGCTTCGCAGGTGTTGAAAAATTTTTTTTAGTGGGGTGAAGTTGATAATGAATGATGAAGGTAAAAACATAAAATAAGATAAAGTACGCTTACGGTTGGAGAAATGGAGTAATATTTGGTGGAATTTAATTTTGATTATTTGGGGGAATTGTTAAAATTTCCGTAACGAATATTATGGACTTATCAAGAACGTTGTAGTGGAAAGTTGGGAAAAAATTATAGGTAAGCTAATATTATATATACTTGCTTATTTCAATTACTTAACGGAGTTTCTAAATTTATTCTACACTATCTTTCACAAAATCCAAAACTATATCAATGACACACACACAACAGGCTTACGATATAATTAGCATTTAATTAAAACAAAAATAATAAGATACATACATACACACATAAGAAAACATAAATATACAAATAGACGAGCGTTTTATTTCACCTGTAAAATAAAAGCGATTGTCCACTTGGGGTTTATGTTCCAGGAACATTTTTTACATGAAGATATTCCCAAAGAAAAACACAATTGAGAAAAAATTATCTATTTCGCGCACCAGCACGCCATGGAAATTTGTTTGTAAGATTGTCTGTGATTGTATAATCACAGACATCATTTAACAACTAAAGAATTAAAAAAGCAATCGACTTCTAACATTTCTGGAAACTAAAGAAGAAAAAAACATCAATGAAATGGCAAATTCATTAAAATGTCAAACACCAACAGGATTAAAAACAAATGCCACTTATGTCTGGAGGAATCAATAATAAAATTCAAAACTGGAGAAACTATTGAAATAGAAGAATGAAATCATATTCAATGTATATCATGCGAAATAAATAAAACTAATATAGAAGATCTTTTAAAAACATAAAAACATTTATGTGCCATGTAATTACATAACAAACACTCACACTAGAAACATAAATACAGAAATTAAAACAATTCAAAGTAACATCAAATTTCGAAACCTACGACGTCACGCATAGTCAATACGCGCAAACCACCTCGAGTTTACTGAAATGCTTGAGTATGTGCGTACCGCATGAACTGGCGTATCTTAATAAATGCGATTCATTTGGAAAAAAGGAAAAAACAAATAAATGAAGCGGGAAAATCAGACCAGTAAGGCCCAATTTGTGTAATTTTATTTTGTTTTTCTTTAATAAAGTTAATTTGCATTAAATAAATGATTTATGTATCACATTTTTTAATAAAATTTTTGATTGATTTTATAAATTTCTTAAACAATTTTTATGCTGCGGTAAAAACAAATCATTTAAATAAGAATAAAATTATTCCAGACCTTCGAAAAACAAATGTTTAATAGTTGATTTTTTATTTATTAAGTTAAACTTGAATAGAAAAATGCATGTATTACTGTCTTAACATTTTTAAAAAGTTTAATTGATTAAACATTGTTAAAAAAAATTTTTAAGACTAGCAAGATTCCCTTTTAGTATGAAAAAATCTTTTTTACCAAATTAAAAATAAAAAAGAAAGCAAATCAATTTATTTTTGAATTAAAAATGAATGATTGATTAAAATGATGATTGAATAAAAACCTAATAATAATAAATTGAACTTAAACTTTATTTAAATATTGAAGTCTTTCTTTAAAACCTCGAAACTAAAAATGAAAATCCAGCCTCCGGATTTATAGAAAACTTTCGAATGTATTTTGTAAAAACAAAAGTGAACCAAGGAATGAAACCATTCATATATTATTTTGCAGCTGTTGTTCCTATAATAAATAAAAAAACTGGTATCGTGTATCAAATTAAAAATCAATTTATATTAATCTATCAATAGAATGTTAAGTTTTCAAATTGTCATATTTTTACATTCTAAAAACAAATATCATTTAATAATTACTTTAGCTTTATTATTGTTTCTAATATGTTGTAGAAAGATTTAGCTTTTAATAGAACAAATATCGATGTATATATTTTTTTCTTTATAGATAACTGGCATTAAATAATTAATCGAAGCGTTAAAAAGTCTCCAAAAATTATTCCTTTATTTTTTTTGTTTGTTTTTTTTTTTGGGGGGGTACATTCAATTTTCCCGATTGGTCGGTACTTTATTTCTACAGAAACTCGCTTCCTTAGTAATTTTTTTCTATTCACCCTTCGTGTTTGTCTTTTTAATTTATACTGTAAATTAGTTTCACCTTTATATAAACCCGCGATATTTTGCACCACAAAATAGGGGGGGGTCAAAGTAGTAACCTGAAAATCAGAAAGTTTTTAAGTACAATAACTAATGCATTATAAATTCTTCATGATAAATCACAACTGAAATTTCATTAAATCGAATAATTCCCTGATTTTTTGTAATTTTTGTTCAATCGAGGAAGCTAAATTTATTTTTAAAA
>CM042141.1:828948-928121 GCA_023376005.1 Doryteuthis pealeii
TGTGAATAGAAAAAAAATACGAAGGAGCGATCTTAGAAAATAAAGTACGACCAATCGGAAAATTGATATATGTAACCCCCCCCCCAAAAAAAAAAAACAAACAAAAAAATAAAGAATAATTTTGGAGACTTTTAACTCTTTCCGATAATTATTTAATTGCATGTTATCTAATAAAAGAAAAAAATAATATACATCGATATTTGTTCTATTTAAAAGGCTAAATCTTTCTACAACCATATTAGATAACAATAATAAAGTAAAGTAGTTATTAAATGATATTTGTTTTTAGAATGTAAAAATATGACATTTGAAACTTAACATTCATATTGTAGATTAATTAAAATTGATTTTTAATTTGATACACGATACCAGTTTTTTTTTAACTATAGAACAACAGATGCAAAATAATATATGAATGGTTTCATTCCTTGGTTCACTTTTGTTTTACAAAATACATATTCGAAAGTTTTTCTGATAAATTCCGGAGTGGATTTTTCATTTTAGTTTCGAGTTTTAAAGAAAGACTTCAATATTTAACATAAAGTTTTAAGTTCAATTTATTATTATTATTTTAATTCAATCATTCATTTTTAATTCAATCATTCATTTTTAATTCAAAATAAATTTTGATTTTTGCTTTTCCTTTTATTTTTAAATTTAAAAAAAGAGTTTTTTCCATACTAAAAGGGGAATCTTTTGCTAGCTTAAAAATTTTTTTAACAATGTTTAATCAATTAAAATCTTTTTAAAAATGTTAAAGAATGTTAATACATGCATTTTTTCTTCATCAAGTTAACTATATAATAAAAAATCAACTATTAAACATTTGTTTTTCGAAGGTCTGGGAATATTGTTTATATCTTTAATTTAAATGATTGTTTTACGCGCAGCATAAAATGTTTTAAGTAAAATTATAAAAATCAATCAAAAATTTATTAAAAAAAAATGTGATACATAATCATTATTAATCAAATTAACTTTATTAAAGAAAAACAAATAAAAATTACACAAATTGGCCTTACTGGGTCTGATTTTCCCGTTATTATTTTTTGTTTTTTTTTCCTTTTTTTCCCAAAATTCCGCATTTATTTAGATACGCCAGTTCATGGGTACGCACATACTCAGCGATTTCTATAAACTTCATGGTTTGCGCGTATTGACTATGCTGTGACGCGTTTAGTTTCGAAATTTTGATTTTTTACTTGTTGAATATGTTTTAATTTTCTGTATTTTATGTTTCTAGTGTTAGTGTTTTGTATGTATATACATGGGCACATAAATGTTTTTATGTTTTAAAAAGGATCTTCTATATAAGTTTTATGTTATTTTTGCATGTTTACATTTTGAATATGATTCATTTCTTCTATTCAATAGTTTCTTCCAGTTTTTGGAATTTTATTATTGATATTTTTCCTCCAGACAAAGGTGGCATTGTTTTTGAATTCCTGTTGGTGTTTTTGACATTTTAATGATTTGCCATTTCATTTATGTTTTTTCTTCTTTTAGTTTCCAGAAATGTTTAGAAGGTCGATTTGCTTTAATTCTTAGTTTGTAAATGATTTGTCTGTGATTATACAATCACAGACAATCATTTACAAACGAAATTTCCATGGCGTGCTGGTGCTGCCGAAATAGATAATTTTTTTCTCAATTTTTTTTTCTTTTGGGAATATCTGTGCATGGTAAAAAAATGTTCCTGGATTTACATAAACCCCCAAGTGGACAATCGCTTTTATTTTTACAGTTTGAAATCACCGCTCGTCTATTGGTATATTTATGTTTTTTTATGTGTTTTTATGTAGTTTCTTATTAGTTTTTTTTAATTAAATGCCTTAATTATATCGTTAATGCTGTTTGTGTGTGTGTGTATGATATTATTTTGGGATTTTGTGTGAAAGATAGTGTAGAATAAATTAGAAACTCCGTTAATGTAATGTGAAATAAGGCAATATATATAATATTAGCTACCTATAATTTTCCCAACTTTCCACTTACAACGTTCTTGTATTAAGTCCATAATATTCTTTTACGAAATTTTTACAATTCCCCCCAAATATCAAAATTAAAATTCCACCAAATATTACTCCATTTCTCCAACCGTAAGCGTACTTTATCTTATTTTATGTTTTTTACCTTCATCATCATTATCAACTTCACCCCACTAAAAAAATTTTTTCAACACCTGCCGAAGCTACTGGACCACTGAAAAACATGTGACAACAAATCTCTATATTTTCCAGCTTTCTTTTCTTTTTTACTCCCTAACGAAAAATACTAACACAATTTATCTTATTTTATTTTATTATGACACAAAATTTAACAACGATCTCTAAGATCATATTAAAAATAAACAAATAAATAAATTACCAATATAAATACACGTATTCACTAATTGAAAAACAAAACAAATTTTAATCATATATTAACAGAATCTTTCTTTGCACAAGTCAATAATATTACTTTTTGTCACCTAAACCTAAACTTTTCCTTTGAAATTAATGATTAGTTTACTATATATTCACCGGCAAAAGTAATTTGTAATTCAATCTCTCAGCTGTTTTTAATCTGATCCTCTTTTTTATTATTCATTTGTTTATATCTTACTTGTTTATAGTTTTGAAATTCACGTCTTCTGATTAAATCTATTAAGATTGATTTTTTTGTAATAATTAGTGCAAGTATTATATTATATCTATATTAATCTTAATAATACATAATGAGTTATGCAATCTGTGTATGCATTTCCCCAGGAATTCATCCTTCCTATTCATAGTTTTTTTCTATCCGGGAATCTAATTATAGTTAACTTTTCTTGTAAACCCAGAAACATGGATCAGTTAAACTTCGATAAAGATTTGATCTCTTTAATATTTCCCATTTAATAATAAGTGTTATATTTTGATGCTTTGAATTCCAAATATAGCTAGCTAAAGTTGGTACATTTTTTAATTAATATTAGAAAAAGAGTGTTTATGGTTTGTAAACCTAGTTTGAAATCTATTTTGTACAACCTACGTAAAATTTAATAATGCCCGGTTTCTGTGTAGACATTATCGATGCAAGGTAAATAACACCTTTGGTCAAACACTTTCCTTTTTCCTTATTTCTATTATCTGCATGGTTGTTAATTATTTTGTTGTTATGTTTTTTTTAATTATCCTATCTATACTGCCCATACAGGAGAAGCTAATCTTTAAGTTGTTCCTACTAAAAGTTTTGTGTAGAGTATGGTTAACTGGGAAATGTTCATTTATTAAATTTATAAATATCCTTCCTATTTTCGTTATCACCTGTAGGTTGAATGGTGGGTTATACCACAAATCCTTCTATTTCTTTTTTTTTTCCCTATTTAGTTTTTCCTTTTTGCTTTTTGTTAAATTTAATTTTATTTCTAGTATACCCGCTATCGTATAGTGCTTTAGTATCACTAACACTATTGAAAATTTGCTGATTAGAAGAAATTTTACTAATTCTGTACTCTACTAAATCTGGGATTTTCTTAACTATCGAGGGTGGGTGGTTAGATCCGGGTTAACATATATTGGGTCAGCATTTAGTTTCATGTAAGGCTCAAAATTACCTGTAATGAGATTAAAAGTAACACCCAGAAAGGTCACAATTTTAGTGTTCAATCTGATGTCAACAGATAATCCCATGACCTTCAGTGTTGCAATGATGTATTTTCTAGTCCGGTCGCGTTTTTTGTCTGGACGCATTTTTAGCAACCAATAAGCCGTCATCATGGTAAATCCCAACTCCCTAATGTCCAGTTTTTTGGTTAAGTTGTATAGTATTAGTAGACCAAATAGGTCTGTAAAGCGAATTAATTAAAAAGAAAGAAATATGGCAGGAGAATGTTTTTAATTCCGTGAAGTCATTTTGTAAGATTTCTAAGAAAGGAAAGTTTGACCAAATTTTAAATTTAAATGGACCTGATTCTTGAAATTCTATTAATAGCCACGCTGTTGAGAAGCTAAATTGTGGGGATTACTGAAAACATTTTTTTTATGTAATATCAAAAATAATCTCTTTCAAAGAAAACTGTAGTGAAAAAAGTTTCGAAAATAAAGTAAAATGTTTTTATACTTCTTCGGTAGTTAAAGAAAAAATCCCGAAAACACCAAAATACCATGACAGAAGCGGAAGAGTCGGATTGTTATTAGCTAAAGAGGGTGGAAAAAATTAGATTTCTACTGACTGCTGATTTTGTGATGGTAGCAGGGATTGAGAGACAGTGGCTTATTCTCACGCTCGTTGCTCCCACAGATATACTAAGAATTTAATACCGAGGGGAATGAAATATATAGAGGGTATGGAAATTGATAGGCGATAAGATACGTGAGAGATGGATTGCTTTGTGAGGTAATTGCAAATTACTGCTAATTAAAAGGATGAAAATTAATTATTTTCCAAACATAATTCAATCCCACAAGTAAGGAATATTTTAGTATTTAATTTTAGTCATTAAACTAATCAAGAAAAAAGCCTTAGTATATATATAAAGTAAAAGTAAAGTCGACGGGGCGGCCTAAAGTCGGTATCAGCCAGACAGCGAGGGAGTCTATCCCCTTTTCAATAGCGCTAGACCAAGGAGATTGTTTTAGCATCTGAGGTGGAGCGCCACACCTACCATCAGCTCCTTACTTTACCGCACATATCCCTGTGCTCCTCATACGCTGAGTTGGCGAGGACCGGTATCGAACTATGAACCTTGTGATTTCTATCCGAACGCTCTACCGACTGAGCTTATATAAATATATATATATATATATATATATATATATATATATATATATTGTAGATAATATGGGTGCTATATTTCTAAGCAGATAGTGTTCAATATTATTGATAGAGCGTTAACAATTTCCCCCATTTGGTTTGAAGATCACATAGGCGAGAAACTGTCAGTAACCAGATGTTGCTCCATGTCCACGCTACCTTAACTCAAATATATACAGTGGGGAAATTTTAGAAAATCATAGCATATTAATTATTGAACATTTATTTGTATTTTTATTGAAAAATAAGTATCCCACCCCCATAGCAAAACAAAACTCAGTACTTGGTGAAGAAAACCTTGTTGGCAAGCACAGCATCTGCACGTTTCCTGTAGTGAGTTACCAAGTTTTTTACAGATTCCAGGGGGCGGGTTTTGCCCACCCCTCTTTGCAGAACATCTCCAAATCTTTAAGGTTTGTAGGTTGTCGTTCAACAACTCGAAGCTTCAGCACAGATTCTCTAAAGGATTAAGGTCAGCCGATTGCCGAGGTCACTTCATTGCTTGCTATCCATCAGATGCTTGCTAATCATCTTGTAGCCCATTCCAGTCGAGTGCAGGTATTCGATTTGTCCCGGGTGTCCTTAGACAATTCTTTCGTCTTGCCCATTGTGGAGAGATCAGATTCTGATTCCTTGAAGGATTCTAAGAACTAGTGTCTTGTATACAGGTAATGAATGTTTGATTAAGAGTAATAATTGAGTCTATATGTCCCCTTTAACCGGTCTGTGGAGTCTGAATCATTATTGGTTGGTAAGAGGTGAAATATCTATTTTTTCAAAAACAAAAAAAACAAAAAAAAAACCAAATAAATGTTAAAAAATGAATATAATGTGATTTTCTATATTTGTTTTAATTCTATCTCTCACTTTCAAAACGGGCATATCCTGAAAATTATAGACTGTTCTTATTTTTAAAAATGACTAACTCAGAAAATCAGCAGAGGATGAAATACTTATTTTTCCATATATATATATATATATATATATATATATATATATATATATATATATATATATATATATATATATATATATATATATGGAGAGTATGCTTGCTGGTTTTAAAGCCATAGAACTCTTGATTCCCATGTGATTTAGGACATGAAATAGGAAAATAGAAAAATTAAAAGTGTAAAAGGTTTATTTGTTTTTTTAAGCTAATTTGTTTGGACCACGGCGAAACTAGTTTTGTAATAAAAGTACGGTTGCTCCAATTCTTTTTAGTCAGATTCTTGCTCTGAACTTGATTCTTGAACTATTAGTAGGTATATCTGAATCATTAGGATTAACTTTACTATTTGGTCTACTTAGGTATCGTGCACATTTTAAATTTTAGCTTTAGACAACCCTAGCGGCTTATATATATATATATATATATATATATATATATATATATATATATATATATATATATATATATGAATGTAAGTGGGTGATGAAAAAGGTGAATGGTTTCAGTTGGGAGTATATGTGTGTGGGGGATTTTGAGGGGAAAATTTTTGATATATCATTATTATTAAAAATATATTATTATTGTTGAATAGGTTGGTTTAATAGGTAAAGTGCAATAATTTATTGTGTGTTGAAAGATCAAAGGAAAATATCATGTTACCAGATGAGTGTGTGTTTTGAGAAAAATTGTTGGTGGTCATTCAGTAATAATTGAAGGGGAGTTAATATGTAGAAGATAAAATGAGATATTGTTAGATGTAGGGAATTTTATGATTCTTGAGAATAATCTTGGACAGGTAAGGCGATAAAAGGAAAAATCCGGGTCTCTGTTTAATTGTATTGAAAATAGAGATGGTGTTAGATTCTACGATTTTTCTTTCGTTTTTGTTGTGAATTCTAACTAACAATTTGGATTCTTTAAAATTGAACGAATGGTTAGTTTCTGAAATATGTTTTGTAAGTGCGTTGTTCATTTGGCCATTTCTGATATCTCTCTTGTGTTCTCGGATTCGCTGGTCAATATGTCTGGACGTCTCTCCTATGTATTTTTCCCCTCAAAATCCCCCATATATATATATATATATATATATATATATATATATATATATATATATATATATATATATATTTCTCTTGGCCAAGTGTTATAGTATTAATCGATTATTTTTGATTGGTGCGACTCTCTTGGTCTTTTTTTCATTTTTCCCAGGTGAAGTTTGGTAGTATATTTTTACAAACAAATTATTTACCGTTTTTTTTCTTACCGCAAGGGTTTACTAATAGGATTAGTATATATATATATATATATATTCAGACGATCATATATATATATTCAGACGTATTTTGCCCTGATCACGGCCGTTCTTCTGTATACTTAAAAAAAGTTTTTTTAAATTTTTTCTATTATTATTATTATTATTATTATTATTATTATTATTATTATTATTATTATTATTATTATTATTATTTTGTACTTAAAATAACAATAAATAGAATACATTGTGTACAGGGACATCCTCTTGGGCGAAACATGTGTCGGCACTCCAATAACAATTTTTATGTATTCAACATTTTGTGTCCTTTATTTATTTATTTTTCAACAGATATATATATATATAAAATTTAACATTTTGAAAAAACATAGGATGTTTGTTATGTAATTGCTGACAGAACTGTTTCGACCAAATCGATAAGTTGGTCATCATCAACGAGCGACATAGACGGGAAGAAAGATATCCGTTAAAAGACTGTTTACAAAAACGAACGCTGAATTCAACCGCTGAAATTTTGAAAAATGCATGTTCTGTTTTAAAAATAAGATAAATTTTAAATTTATTTTATTGTCGCTCGTTGATGATGACCAACTTATCGATTTGGTCGAAACAGTTCTGTCAGCAATTACATAACAAACATCATATGTTTTTTCAAAATGTTAAATTTCATACTGTCGGATTAATTTCCATATATATATAAACAACTTTTAGCTATTTTCAGCCGACAGTATATTTGGGAGAATATGTGCTTTTTAATTTTAGTCAGACCTAATTTTTGAAAGTTAATTCATTTATGTTTAATTAGGCGGGATTTAAACTACTTAAATGTGAGGCTAAACAAATCGAGAAAAATCAATCTCTGAATATATATTTCGACCTATTAGGTCTCATCAGCAGAGTTATAGATACGAGGACCGCCTAGCGTGTGACTCGAACCCTTTGTGCCGAAACGGCACGCCGGTATCTTACCATCACGCCAAACAGAAATCGCAATTTTGTCTCGCTTTGTTTAGGTATTAGTAGCATTCTATGTTCCACTTTGGAGACTTTATCGCAAATTGCGATTTCTGTTTGGCGTGATTGTAAGATACCGGCGTGCCGTTTCGACACAAAGGGTTCGAGTCACACGCTAGGTGGTCCTCGTATCTATAACTCTGCTGATGAGACCTAATAGGTCGAAATATATATTCAGAGATTGATTTTTCTCGATTTGTTTAGCCTCACATTTAAGTAGTTTAAATCCCGCCTAATTAAACATAAATGAATTAACTTTCAAAAATTAGGTCTGACTAAAATTAAAAAGCACATATTCTCCCAAATATTATATATATATATATATATATATATATATATATATATATATATATATAAAAGTCGTCGGGGCGGCCTAAAGTCGGTATCAGCCAGTCAGCGAGGGAATCTATCCCCTTTTCAATTGCGCTAGATCAAGGAGATTGTTTTTAGCATCTGAGGTGGAGCGCCACACCTTCCATCAGCTCCTTACTTTACCGCACAGATCCCTGTGCTACTCATACGCTGAGTTGGCGGGGACCGGTATCGAACTATGAACCTTGTGGTTTCTAGCCGAACGCTCTACCGACTGAGCTAACCCGGCCCCATTAAATGATATAAAGGATAACTTACACCAAAATACAGGAAAACGCAAAATTACAGAATCTTTGAAATGATGCAAAATAAAAATGCTGAACTCCCATCACACTCCCCACAGACATGACTGGCGTCTCCACTACCCTAAGGCCTTTAATCATCCCGTCCGCACCAACTGAACTTGCGATCTACTATACCGTTTGTTTCACCTACAAATCCCCCTTCTTTTTCCTCTGCCTCTGCATCACGCCTTGTGACAGATCCTCCCTCCTCTCTCACTTTCTTCCGCTCTCCTGCCCACCCTTTCACTAAATATACACAGCAGTTCTGTTTCAAAATAACTTCTGAAGAAGTTTTTAAAATACAACTGGCCTAATATTAATAGATTGAAATTGTTTGGGTTTAACCACTTTGTTCCTCAACTTTTAATTATATTTTGTCGAATTTTCTGTTTCTTCCTCAAGTAACATATTTACTTAAAGTCCGATATATACATGTGTGTGTATGCTTGTGTGTGTGTGTGTGTGTGTGTGTGTGTGTGTGTGAAGAGGGGGGCTTAAAGGAGAATATGAAATATCGAGTTAGTCGCAACTTCGATAAAATGATTTATCGAATAAGTCGGGTTTATAAAGAATATAATAGTGCTAAATAGGTTTGTAGAGCGGATTTAGTCAGATAGCCTACCCGTGTTTCACACCGTTCAGATCATCAGGATTATATTCGATGAATTAATTGAATTAACTAATTAAAAACAAACAGAAGTAAGCAAATGGCATTATTTTAGGCTAGCAGTGTTCAATAGGAACGCTGCGCGCTGTTTTGATTTTTTAACCGTCGCTAAAACATTTGTTTACATTGTTTTTAAATATTTGTATGAAATGTAAATGTTCATATAATAAGTTGTTAGAATGTTCAAAGTAATCTTCCAACTTATGTTTACATAAATTAACCCGACAAAGTAGTTATATATAATAAGAAACATAGACTTTAATTCGTGAGCACGTGGAGAAAATACATACATGTGACTACGTACAGTAAGGTATAGAAAACAGATACTTAAACATACATAAAAAATGTAGGACTAAGTCTTAAAGAAGTGATACAGAGTTACATGTAGCAATTAATCACTTACTGATAGTTTGCTGGGTGGGATTTACCCCCCACCCCTACCTAAGGGACAGAGGCACAAAGCGCCTAACCCATGTGTAGTGGTTGCCGGACCCAGTGAAAGAGAGAAATTTTATCCCGGGCTGCTGTATAAAAACAGCAGCCCCCTATGGGTGAAAACCTGCAGCAATGGAAGATAACCATATTGGACTCATGTCCATCCCAACATTTGCATAACACAACTCTTTCTAAATACATCTGGGACATCAAAAATAAATACGGTATCGATCCTATTGTAAACTTTGAAACTATTAAACAAAAGCCATAAAAAGCAACCCCCCACCCCCCAAAAAAAAAACAACAACAAAAAATACCCCCCCCCCAAAAAAAAAACAACAACAAAAAAAACCCCCAAAAAACACGCAGTTATAGTCGGACAATAAATTCTGTCTTTTATGCTCAGAAGAAAAATTAGCTGTAGCTTCCTATGATAATTCCAAAGAATTACTAAACCAAAGATTGGAAATTTTGAACGGTTGCTACCACAAACGCACATGGCAACTTGACAGTTAAAATTATAAACACATGTTTTAACGTGGATTAAAAGATCAAAACAGCATGCAGTGTTCCTACTGTACAGTGTGGGTCTACAATAATGCTTTTTGTTTACTTCCGTTTGTTTTTAATTAATCAATTTGATTAATTCATCGTACATAACCCTGATGATCCGAACGAGGTGAAACCTGCGTAGGCTATCTGACTATTTTACTATATATAAACGCGCGTCTGTAGATTGCTTTATATATATATATATATATTATATATATATATATATATATATATATACTAGACAAAACGTGACCCGTTGGGTCACCCATTAAGCTCTCACTAGATGATTAGGGAAAAGAGTATGATCTGCCAAAATATCATCTGCTTTTCATTTTTAAAAACGAACTAAAATTTATTAAATAATTTTATTAAATAATAATTAAGGTCAAATTTTTGTCTAAGTCGAAAAGTAGTAACATAATGAGCATCAGTAAAAAAGCAAAATAATATTACACATATAATTTATTTTTGATATATTTAAAACATTTTTATGGACATTCTATTCCCTGTTATGCTTAACTCTTACTATCAACTCGTAGACTTTTTACCAATTACTACTGTGCAACTTTTGATTTTCATAGGCATGCGTCACAGTATATATATATATATATATATATATATATATATATATATATATATGTGTGTGTGTTGTGTGTGTGTGTTGTTAATAGGAACGTTTTAGGTATTTGTTTAATCTTCTACTCATTTAATAAATTTGATGATTTTACTTTCTAATGTTACATTGTTACATTCTCTGACATTGAATTTTTAACTCCTCACACTCAAGCAATATCTTTCAAAAATCAATGTTTATACCACCCAGGTGGTGTTTTTTTGCATGTAGAAATAAAAATAAATATGACTGAGACTTAAAGAAATGCCAGATGACCGAGTGTTGGTGAAAAAACAATTATCAGAAGTGAAGGGAAGAATTCTTGCCATTTCACGAGCGGAAAACGCGAGGAAGCGGCGACAAAAGAAAAGAAAAGCTAGGTGCGATTTTGGAAAAAAAAATTAAAATTCACCATGAAATTATTCGAGGGAGAAAAAAAAGAGTTCTCAACGTTTCGAAAAAGGATTGGAAGCGTAACTTCGGAAAAATACATGACCCACTCACCAACATTTCTCTGGGTCATCTTAATGGACTAAATCGTCCACATCCCCCGGAAGAAAAATTTGACAATTCACCTCTGAAGCTAGGTGAAATAAGAGACTTTATCAAAAAAGCAAGAGCTCACCGGGGATTAACGGTATTTCGTATAAGCTCGATAAAAGATGCCCTAAGGTATTAACACTTCTCTGGAGGCTCTTACGGAAAGCAGACATAAAAAGATTTATCGCAGAGGATTGGGAATTAACTGATGGAATCCATATTCCGAAAGAAAAAGACTCCAAAAGACTAGACCAGTTTCGACCAATTTCCTTACTCAATGTAGAAGGTAAGACACTTTCCGGTGTCATTGATAAAAGAATAACTAGATTTGTACTGAACAATGGGTACATCAATACAGAAAGCTGGAATTCCCGGCTTTCCAAGTTGTATTGAACTTACCGCTATATTGTGGAACGCAATAAAAACGGCCAAAAATGATAAGTCAGCCGAACTTCACGTCATTTGGCTTCACTTAGAAAATGCGTATGGTTCAGTAAGACACCAACTACCTGAGAAAGCAATGGAGTTCTTTTGGATTTCAGAAGACATTAAAAATCTTATTTCAGCGTATTTTAAATGTACATATATGAGATTTTCTAATAATAAGTATCCCACTACCTGGCAGAAATTAAATATTGGTATTATGATGGGATGCGTTATCTCTCCATTACTTTTCGTACTGGTAATGGAGATGATACTGCGTAATGCTGAAAACAGCACCGATAAGAATTCGTCCCAACTATGAAGGCTTTTATGGATGATGTAACCCTCGTCGCAGAATCCGGATCCCATATGAAACAACTGATGAATCGCCTACAGGAGCTCTTCAAATGGGCTGCGGTGAGGATAAAGCTTTCTAAATGCCACAGTCTTTCCATGGTCGATGGCAATGAAATCCCCACAATCCGCGAAAAAAGTGTTAAGAGCCTCGGTCGCTGCTACTCCCTACCAATTACTGATTGACATCGTTGGCAGGACATAAACAAACAACTAAAGGATGGCCTATGCTCCATTGATAAATGTAATCTCCCAAATAAAGACAAAATATGGTGCATTTATTTTGGATTAATTACTAAATTATCATTGTCCATGCAGATATATGAGGTATCACTGACAAAAATTGAAACAATGGAGCTAAAACTAAAACTTCCGATGGTTTCACTTGTTGAGAAATTCAAATTAGGTAAAGCGCGACTTTTCCAAATGCTGCGGGACTCTCGCGACCCACTGGTGAAGAACGCTCAGCCTTCCGTAATAACTGGTCGAAAATGGAAGGCACAACAAGCTGTAGAAGACGCAGAATCATCCCTCAAAATGAAAGAAATAATTGGAAATGTGGAAAAGAGAAGATCAGGACTAGGTCTTCACTCACAGCGGCGGTGGTCTAAGGAATCCACGTTGAATAAAAGGAATATGATTTCAGAGGAAATTCATCACCTTGAGGAAGTCAAGCGTATTGCTACAGCTGTAGGACAAAGTAAACAGGGCGCATGGACCAGGTGGGAGAGTGCAAAAGAGAGAGTTGTAACATGGAGCGACATCAGACATATGGAGCCTAAAAAATTAAGTTTCCTGATAAAGGCAGTCTACGACATATTACCAACACCAGTCAACCTACACATCTGGGGTTAGCTACGTCCGACGTATACAAAGAATGTGGGAAAACTGCTAGCCTGAAATATATTCTCACGGGATGAGAGTATGCTCTAAGAAGCTACACGTGGAGGCACAAAGAAGTCCTCGAGATTGTTGCGGAGGCATCGAAGATATATTATGAGACTGCAGATAAAGCTGTTAATAACATCAACAAAGCAGTACATTTCGTTAAAGAAGGAAACATTTCGAAATTTTCGCGTATGAATAGGCACATTTCGTCACTGTTTGATGGCTGGCATTGGATGCGACTTGGTACATCAACTCGTTTTTCCAACTGACATAACGTCAACGGCCCAGCATCCTGATATTGTCATTTGGTCTGTTAATCAAAAGAAAGTTTTTATCGTTGAATTAGCACTTCCATTTGAGGAAAATCTTGACTGGGCACATCAGCGTAAGTTGAAAAAAATGAAGATTTACGAGAATAATGCGTCAGAAACGGATGAATAGCGGATGTATTTCCTATCGAAGTCGGATGCCGGGGATTTACTACCAATTCAACCTTGGCATCTTTGTCTAAACTTAGACTTTCTCCACCAGACAAGAGGAAATACAAAAAAAGAAAAAAGATCCAGGATAAAGCTCTAACTGCATCAGCGTGGATATGGCAATCCTACTGTTATATAGTAAGGTCACGTGAGTATTAGGAGGAGAGTCCGTCATCTAAGTACTTCAAGTGAGTCCTCAACAAAGTAATATGTGTGTTCTTAAATAGTGGCTAGAACCATCGCCACTGTTGAGGTACCGGGAAGATGGGTCATTCCATTATATCACCTACAATGTGACATCAAACCGACAAAGTCAGGTGGTATCGTGAGATACTGCTGGAACGCTCTGGGTAGTGGCAATGATGCTTCGGCCCCGAAAAAATGCCTGAACCTAGTCATCATCTGATGAAGTCTTTGTTGGTTGTAATGCTACTGTGTTAATAGCAGTAATTGTATGAAGATTATTAGCGTTGTTTAGCCGTTAGCGTTCTATTTTAAAATCGTGTGACGTAACCTGCTTGAAACTGATCCCGGCATTTTCTTATTTCATTGTTCGAAATCTACTTTGACTTGAGATCGTGAAAGCCAAGCGCAACATATTGAAAAAGTTATTTGAATTGAAAATAAAGATAAAAATCACATAAAAAACAGGACAAAAATCAAAAAAATCAAAAGATCAACATAAGGTCCCTTGCAAAGTTCTAACTTGAATTTGGATATTTTGTACCCTCAGTATTTCGTATTGTTTCATATATTGCCTTAAATACCATTTTCCTGATACCTATACGTATGCATTTATGCAGCTTTATATACTTTTTATATATTTCCATTTTTGATGTATACGTCCTCATGCATTTGTAAGTATTTCTTATAATTAATGATGGTCTCTTCCTTTGGGTCCTGTATCTGTTCAGTGGTACGCTGGCTGGTTGTATTTGATGTTTTTGTTGTATTGTGTATGGGAATTCATATCTCCTGCTGGAGAATTCCCATTTTTTGCTTTTAAGCATTGCCTATCACACTCACCATGTGGAGTCTCACCAATGATATCATAACAAGGACAAGCATATTTGCTGGGGTCTTACCGCACTGCAGAGGATATAGTCGGTGTTTCTAACCCCCGCTGACAGTTTAATATATATATATATATATATATATATATATATATATATATATATATATAGGGTGTTCGGGAGAAATTTGACAGTTTCATGAGGAAAAAGAAAAAGTGCTTGGTAACTACAAAATTTAATGGGTTGTAAAGAAATTCAACAGGCATGGAAATTACACTACTGTCAACAAGTCTCACTCAAAATAACCGCCATTAGCGTCGATCATAACCTCAGTCCTGCTCTGGAACTTGGAGCAACCTGATGTTACAGTTTCCCTGGGAAGAGTCTCAAAACCTACCTTAATTCTGTCGATTAACTGGACTTTTGTAGTATTGACACGGCGATTGGTGTCTTTCTAAACAGCGCCACATAGATAATAATCCATGGGGTTAAGATCTAGGGAGTTCGGAGGCAAAACATTGGGACTGGTGCAGTCGTGATTATTCGCCGACAATCATTTTTGACTTTTCCCAGAGGTGTGGCAGAGTGCTGAATCATGCTGCAATACATATGACCTACCATTGGCTACCCTTGTTATCCAGGGCTTCACTAGAGTGTTTAGCAACTCCACGTAGGCATCTGAATTCAACCTGATACCCTTTCTGTAGTTCTTCGAGGAATTCTGCTGTACGAACGCAATCAGATCGACTGTTATGTTGCTTTCTTCTAGCCACAGCCTCGTAGTCTCCATTGCAATTTTCCAGTTCATGCCTGATTGTTTTGACAGTGTTCAGGGAGCATTGAGCAGCAATCATAATCTTATTTTGATGGCCGGCACAGATCATCATGATACAAGTCATTCTCTTCTATGATTCAGGTGGGTTCCAGTCATCCATTCTATCTGTCTTCAAGTATATGAATGAAGAAGGGTTCAAGCCATTAAATGATGCGTAGTGTGCGTCCATACCTCCAGCCTACGGAGAAAAATAACCAGATGTAAATATGTCAAATTTATCCCGAACACCCTGTATATTTCCTATCAATAATAAATAAGGAAGTGAATCCAACAGATATGAAATTTGAAAAAACACAGATGTTATTATAAATACAACATTAATAATACTTGGGAACACAATTTTTGTTGATTTGGATCTGACACTTGTTTTTAACTAATGTTTGACCACTGAATCCAAAAATGATCTCAGTTTTTCTCTATGACGTCAACATTTTGAGTAACGAGATACCCTCGATTTTTCTTAAAAAAACGTTAAAATACAACTTCTAACTAAGTTTTGCTTATTTTATGGAAGGTTTTAAAAATGTATATATTTCTTTTTTGTTGATATTTGATTACTTCTCTATCTTTAAATCAACCAATAGTAATTCCTCCATTAAAGTGAGACAAGTCTCTTTCGAGTTGTGGTCTATTTCGTCTTCTTTATGACACTGGTTGGCATTCTGGACGTCTGGGTCGGAACTTGCGAAACCCCCAACATTTTTCCGTTGTATCAGGCGAACATTTTTCTGTGTCACCGAAGTCATTGCTAGTGCAGGTCTCTGTCAGCTGATAAAGGTTTCGTTTCATAAATACTGCTGACCTCTTGTTTGTCATTATATTATATTGCCTCAAAATATGATTAAAAAAAAACTAACGTCTTTATCAGATGAGCTATGATAAAGTATTTTCTCATCTATGTTTTTATTTGTTATTTAAAAAAATCTCGTCTCGCGGGCCTTACAAACTTTCTGATAACCCAAAGTACCGGGTATGAACACTATCCTTCAGGTAGTGAGACAAGTCTACATCTATTTTTCTGTTTTCTCTAGAATATCATGTCAGAAATTAAAACTGTAAAACTAAAAAAAATCTGTTTTACGGAGCTTCGAAAAATACGCCTTACGTCTATGAAGAAACGCTGCATCTTTAACAAGAAACGCTATATTTTTAACAAAATTTACAAAATTATTTACATAAAATATTTACAAAATAGCAGTTGTACGGCCACATACCACCCATCTCACAAACCATCGAAGACGAGCAAGATATGATGGGCACTGCTGAAGAAATAAGGACGAGATCATAAGTGACATTCTCCAAGGTATTTTACGTATTGATATACCAATATTTACAGATGAGCCAAAATTTGCATACTTGAATTTCCACTTTTTTATAAGATTTTTCTAGTTTTGATACGTAAACTAATAAAGAAATTTAAAAGAAAATTGTATTAAATAAAAATAAATGACACTTTAAATTACATACGTTTATATCATAACCATTATGTGATTATTTTATAGCTCATCAATATCTATTATAACTCATTCTGCACTTCCTTGCAAACAAACAAATAAATAAAGTGAAAGGAAAATGCAAAGAAGTCAGGTTTTTCGTCGATGGGAATTAAATCTCCACAATCCGCAAAAAAGTGTTAAGAGCCTCGGTCGCTGCTACTCCCTACCAATTACTGATCGACATCGTTGGCAGGACATTATCAAACAACTAAAGGATGGCCTTCGCTCCATTGATAAATGCGATCTCATAAATAAAGACAAAATATGGTGCATCTATTTTGATTAATTCCTAAATTATCATGGCCCATGCAAATATATGAGGTATCACTGACTAAGGTTGAAAAAATGGAGCGCTTAATCAGTAATTATGTAAAGAAATGGTTAGGGGTACCTAATTCCTTAACAAATGTGGCACTATACAGTTCATCAACGAAGCTAAAATTTGAGAAATTCAAATTGTTGAGAAATTCAAATTAGGTAAAGCGCGACTTTTACAAATGCTGCGTGACTCTCGGCACCCACAGGTGAAGAACGCACAGCCTTCCGTAATAACTGGTCGAAAATGGAAGGCACAACAAGCTGTAGAAAATTGAGAATCATCCCTCAAAATGAAAGAAATAATTGGAACTGTAGCAAAGGGAAGATCAGGACTAGGTCTTCACCCACAGCGTTGGTGGTCAAAAGAAACCCCGTTAAATAAAAGGAACATGATTTCGGAGGAAATTCATCAACAAAGCAATACATTTTGTTAAAGAAGGAAACATTTCGAAATTTTCGCGTAAAAAATAGGAACGTGTCGTCTATATTTGATGGCTCCAACGGGCTGACGCATTGCAAGCGACTTGGAACATCAATTACCTACTGAAATAACGTTAACGGCCCAGCTTCCTGATATTATCATTTGGTCTGTTAATCAAAAGAAAGTTTTTATCGTTGAATTGACAGTTCCATTTGAAGAAAATCTTGACTGGGCCCATCAGCGTAAGTTGGAAAATATGAAAAGCTACGTGAATAATGCGTCAGAACGGATGGATAACAAATGTATTTTTCCATCGAAGTCGGATGCCGGGGATTTATTACCAACTGAACCTCGGCATTTTTGTCTAAACTTGGACTTTCTCCATCAGACAAGAGGAAATACATAAAAAAGATACAGGAGAGGCTCTAACCGCATCAGCGTGGATATGGCAGTCCTATATTGTGACATCAAACCGACAAAGTCTGGTGGTATTATGAGATACTGCTGGGGCGCTCTGGGTTAGTGGTAATGATGCTTCGGTCTCGAACAATGCCTGAACCCAGAGTCAGTATCTGATGAAGGCTTTGTTGGTTGCAATGCTACTGTGTAAATAGCACTCATTGTATGAAGATTATTATGGTAATTAGACGAGTTCGGATTTAGTTTTCAGTTTATTTATATTAACCAATAAATACCGACGATTTTATTCCAGTTGCATAATTGTAGGGGTTTTGATCATCAATCACGAAATTCAGTCATTATTTGTTTTATAAATAATATTCCAAAGTACGTTTACATAAGAGGCCTCTTTCATTTCATTCTTTTATTAATTTTTCCCTCTCACCCTCTCTCTTTCTTTCTTTCTCTTACTATACTATAAATTTGATAACAATTTGAAAAAATAATATACTATACTAAGTTATTATTATATTTTTAAATCGAAAAGTGCACTGACGTGAAACATTACAAAAGAAAAGAAAACTAAATGAAAAAATAATATAATTGAAACATACTTTTTTAAATAGAATTTTGAATGTGCTTAAAAGTTAAATAGCAAATTACAGTAGTGATTTTGTACAAATACAGAATAGTGCGCAATAGATAATATCATTAGAATCGTATTTTAAGAATAATAACATTAGATTACGAAAACTCTCGAAGGCGCCTACTCTAACCTACTTACTCGAGTGTCGCAAAGTTTTCAGGTATTTCCGTGAAATGTAATATGTAATCTAATGGTATTATATATTGCGCACTATTCTGCATTTAATATCATGATTTTATATGTATATCTAATATTAGAATAAATAAATTAACGCAATTATTTTATGAACAATGGCTAACATGAAAATAAAAAAGGGTTTGTTTACATTTATGAATATCGACAAATATCGACCGTACATAAATAAAAATTTGTAAATTTTAATTAAAAAAAAAAAAAGTGCACAGGCACTCTGTGGAAAATTAATGTCTCCTATTTAAAATATTAAATGGAAAAAAATCTAAAAATCACACATCTTATTAGAAAGAATTTTCTATTTGTTTAAAAGTTAAATATCAACTCACCGTAATGTCAAAAATGTAACTAAGGAATTAATTCTTAAACTGTTCATAAAAATTGTAGAAAAAATAGATTAAATAAACGATTATTAATGCTGTACAATGAAATATTTACTACAACTTTGAATCAGTAAAAATGTACATTTAATATGAAAAAAATGAAAAGAAAAAATTGATTGAGCTTCCATTTGTTAACTTTTTAGCAAGAAACGCGGAAAATGGCCGAGTAGAATTTTAACGTCATTTATAATACTATTTAATTTTTAAATTTATTTCGATAATATAGATAAAATCTTCATTATTTTTGCCCGAAAAGCAAACCCTGGTGATATTTAATGTGTATATATATTTACTTTGTCGTTAATTGTTTTATTTTCGAAGTTTCCTCCAGACATACAGATTCACACAACTGCCCTTTATATATGTATAGATAGATATAGATAGATAGATAAACACAATACATATTATGTACAAAAATGACACACACACACACATACACACACACATACATACATACATATATATATATATATATATATATATATATATATATGTGTGTGTGTGTGTTAACAATTTTTATCCCATGCTCAGAATTTGTATCTCTATAGAATATTGGTAAATATATATTCGAATTATTACATTAAAACTTTGACTGTCATATCTTTTTACCGAACGATACCGAATGCCCAGTTATATAATTTGTTCTTTCAGACATATAAGGAAAAATGGTAGCTCAGTCCCAGAGACGGACGCCAGTGACGAAGCCAGCCCGAGCAACAGAAAGTGGGTAGCGGATGTATTTCCTATCGAAGTCGGATGCCGGGATTTACTACCAATTCAACTTGGCATCTTTGTCTAAACTTAGACTTTCTCCACCAGACACAGAGGAAATACAAAAAAAGGAAAAAGAGCCAGGATAAACTCTAACTGCATCAGCGTGGAATGCAATCCTACTGTTATTATTATAGTAAGGTCACGTGAGTATAGAGGAGAAGTCCGTCATCTAAGTACTTCAAGTGAGTCCTCAACAAAGTAATATGGTGCTGTTAAAAATAGTGGCTAGAACCATCGCCACTGTTGATGGTACCGGAAGATGGGTTCCATTATATCACCTACAATGTGACATCAAACCGACAAAGTCAGGTGGTATCGTGAAGATACTGCTGGAACGCTCTGGGAGTGGCAATGATGCTTCGGCCCCGAAAAAAAGCCTTGAACCTAGTCATCATCTGATGAAGTCTTTGTGGTTGTAATGCTACATGTGTTAAAGCAGTATTGTATGAAGATTATTACGTGGTTTAGCCGTTAGCGTTCTATTTAAAATCGTGTGACGTAACCTGCTTGAAACTGATCCCGCATTTTCTTATTTCATTGTTCGAAATCTACTTTGACTTGAGATCGTGAAAGCAAGCGCAACATATTGAAAAAGTTATTTGAATTGAAAATAAAGATAAAAATCACATAAAAAACAGGACAAAATAAAAAATCAAAAAGATCACATAAGGCCTGCAAAGTTCTAACTTGAATTTGGATATTTTGTTACCCTCAGTATTTCGTATTGTTTCATATATTGCCTTAAATACATTTCCGATACTATACGTATGCATTTATGCAGCTTTATATACTTTTTATATATTTCCATTTTTGATGTAGCGTCCTCATGCATTTGTAAGTATTTCTTATAATTAATGATGGTCTCTTCCTTTGGGTCTGTTATCTGTTCAGTGTACGCTGGCTGGTTGTATTTGATGTTTTGTTGTATTGTGTATGGGAATTCATATCTCCTGCTGGAGAATTCCCATTTTTGCTTTAAGCTTGCTATCACACTCACCCAGTGGAGTCTCACAATGATATCATAACAAGGACAGATATTTGCTGGGTCTTACCGCACTGCAGAGGATATAGTCGGTGTTTCTAACCCCCGCTGACAGTTTATAATATATATTATATTAGTATATATTATATTATATATATATTATATATATATAGCGGTGTTCGGGAGAAAATTTGACAGTTTCATGAGGAAAAAGAAAAAAGTGCTTGGTAACTACAAAATTTAATGGGTTGTTAAAGAAATTCAACAGGCATGGAAATTACACTACTGCTCAACAAGTCTCACTCAAAATAACCGCCATTAGCGTCGTCATAACCTCAGTCCTGCTTGGAACTTGGAGCAACCTGATGTTACAGTTTCCCTGGAAGAGTCTCAAAACCTACCTTAATTCTGTCGATTAACTGACTTTTGTAAGTATTGACACGGCGATTGGTGTCTTTCTAACAGCGCACAAGATAATAATCCATGGGGTTAGATCCTAGGGGTTCGAGGCAAAACATTGGACTGGTGCAGTCGTGATTATTCGCCGACAATCATTTTTGACTTTTCCCAGAGGTGTGGCAGAGTGCTGAATCATGCTGCAAACATATGACCTACCATTGGCTACCTTGTTATCCAGCTTCACTAGAGTGTTTAGCAACTCCACGTAGGCATCTGAATTCAACCTGATACCTTTCTGTAGTTCTTCGAGGAATTCTGCTGTACGAACGCAATCAGATCGACTGGTTATGTTGCTTTCTTCTAGCCACAGCCTCGTAGTCTCCATTGCAATTTCCAGTTCATGCCTGATTGTTTTGACAGTGTTCAGGGAGCATTGAGCAGCAATCATAATCTTATTTTGATGGCCGCACAGATCATCATGATACAAGTCATTCTCTTCTATGATTCAGGTGGGTTCCAGTCATCCATTCTATCTGTCTTCAGTATATGAATGAAGAAGGGTTCAAGCCATTAAATGATGCGTAGGTGTGCGTCCATTACCTCCAGCCTACGGAGAAAAATAACCAGATGTTAAATATGTCAAATTTATCCCGAACACCCTGTTATTTCCTATCAATAATAAATAAGGAAGTGAATCCAACAGATATGAAATTTGAAAAACACAGATGTTATTATAAATACAACATAATAATAACTTTGGGAACACAATTTTTGTTGATTTGGATCTGACACTTGTTTTTACAATGTTTGACCACTGAATCCAAAAATGATCTCAGTTTTTCTCTATGACGTCAACATTTTGAGTAACGAGATACCCTCGATTTTTCTTAAAAAAACGTTAATAAATTACAACTTCTAACTAAGTTTTGCTTATTTATGGAAAGGTTTTTAAAATGTATATATGTCTTTTTGTTGATATTTGATTACTTCTCTATCTTTAAATCAAACACATAGTAATTCCTCATTAAAGTGAGACAAGTCTCTTCGAGTTTGTGGTCTATTTCGTCTTCTTTATGACACTGTTGGCATTCTGGACGTCTGGGTCGGAACTTGCGAAACCCCCAACATTTTTTCCGTTGTATCAGGCGAAACATTTTTCTGTGTCACCGAAGTCATTGCTAGTGCAGGTCTCTGTCAGCTGATAAAGGTTTCGTTTCATAAATACTGCTGACCTCTTGTTTGTCATTATATTATATTGCCCTCAAAATATGATTAAAAAAAAACTAACGTCTTTATCAGATGAGCTATGATAAAGTATTTTCTCATCTATGTTTTTTATTTGTTATTTAAAAAAATCTCGTCTCGCGGGCCTTACCAACTTTCTGATAATCCAAAGTACCGGGTATGACACTTATCCTTCAGGTAGTGAGACAAGTCTACATCTATTTTTCTGTTTTCTCTAGAATATCATGTCAGAAATTAAAACTGTAAAACTAAAAAAATCTGTTTTTACGGAGCTTCGAAAAATACGCCTTTACGTCTATGAAGAAACGCTGCATCTTAACAAGAAACGCTATATTTTTAAACAAATTACAAAATTATTTACATAAAATATTTACAAAATAGGCAGTTGTACGGCCACATACCTCCCATCTCACAAACCATCGAAGACGAGCAAGATATAGATGGGCAACTTGCTGAAGAAATAAGGACGAGATCATAAGTGACATTTCCAAGGTATTTTTACGTTATGATATACAATATTTACAGATGAGCCAAAATTTGCCATACTTGAATTTCCACTTTTTATAAGATTTTTCAGTTTTGATACGTAAACTAATAAAAAAATTTAAAAGAAATTGTATTAAATAAAAATTAAATGACACTTTAAATTACATACGTTTATATCATAACCATTATGTGATATTTTTATGCTCATCAATATCTATTATAACTCATTCTGCACTCCTTGCAAAACAAACAAATAATTAAAGTGAAGAAAATGCAAAGAAGTCAGGTTTTTCGTCGATGGGAATTAAATCTCCACAATCCGCAAAAAAGTGTTAAGAGCCTCGGTCGCTGCTACTCCCTACCAATTACTGATCGACATCGTTGGCAGGACATTATCAAACAACTAAAGGATGGCCTTCGCTCCATTGATAATGCGATCTCATAAAAAAGACAAAATATGGTGCATCTATTTTGGATTATTCCTAAATTATCATGGCCATGCAAATATATGAGGTATCACTGACTAAGGTTGAAAATGGAGCGCTTAATCAGTAATTATGTAAAGAATGGTTAGGGGTACCTAATTCCTTAAACAAATTGTGGCACTATACAGTTCATCAACGAAGCTAAATTTGAGAAATTCAAATTGTTGAGAAATTCAAATAGGTAAAGCGCGACTTTTACAACAAATCTGCGTGACTCTCGCGACCCACAGGTGAAGGAACGCACGCCTTCGTAATAACGGGGGTCGAAAAGCGAAGGCCACAACAAGCTGTAGAAAATTGAAATGTTACATTGTTACATTCTCTGACATGAATTTTTAACTCTCACACTCAAGCATATTTTCAAAAATCAATGTTTATACCACCCAGGTGGTGTTTTTGCATGTAGAAATAAAAATAAATATGACTGAGACTTAAAGAAATGCCAGATGACCGAGTGTTGGTGAAAAAAATTATCAGAAGTGAAGGGAAGAATTCTTGCCATTTCACGAGCGGAAAACGCGAGGAAGCGGCGACAAAAGAAAGAAAAGCTAGGTGCGATTTTGGAAAAAATTAAAATTCACCATGAAATTATTCGAGGGAGAAAAAAGAGTTCTCAACGTTTCGAAAAAGGATTGGAAGCGTAACTTCGGAAAAATACATGACCCACTCACCAACATTTCTCTGGGTCATCTTAATGGACTAAATCGTCACATCCCCGGAAGAAAAAATTTGACAATTCACCTCTGAAGCTAGGTGAAATAAGAGACTTTATCAAAAAGCAAGAGCTCACCGGGGATTAAGGTATTTCGTATAAGCTCGATAAAGATGCCTAAGGTATTAACACTTCTCTGGAGGCTCTTACGGAAAGCAGACATAAAAAGATTTATCGCAGAGGATTGGGAATTAACTGATGGAATCCATATTCGAAAGAAAAAGACTCCAAAAGACTAGACAGTTTCGACAATTTCCTTACTCAATGTAGAAGGTAAGACACTTTCCGGTGTCATTGATAAAAGAATAACTAGATTTGTACTGAACAATGGGTACATCATACAGAAAGCTGGAATTCCCGGCTTTCCAAGTTGTATTGACTTCCGCTATATTGTGGAACGCAATAAAAACGGCAAAAATGATAAGTCAGCCGAACTTCACGTCATTTGGCTTCACTTAGAAAATGCGTATGGTTCAGTAAGACACCATACCTGAGAAAGCAATGGAGTTCTTTTGGATTTCAGAAGACATTAAAAATCTTATTTCAGCGTATTTTAAATGTACATATGAGATTTTCTAATAATAAGTATCCCACTACCTGGCAGAAATTAAATATTGGTATTATGATGGGATGCGTTATCTCTCCATTACTTTTCGTACTGGTAATGGAGATGATACTGCGTAATGCTGAAACAGCACCGATAAGAATTCGTCCAACTATGAAGGCTTTTATGGATGATGTAACCCTCGTCGCAGAATCCGGATCCATATGAAACAACTGATGAATCGCCTACAGGAGCTCTTCAAATGGGCTGCGGTGAGGATAAAGCTTTCTAAATGCCACAGTCTTTCCATGGTCGATGGCAATGAAATCCCCACAATCCGCGAAAAAAGTGTTAAGAGCTCGGTCGCTGCTACTCCCTACCAATTACTGATTGACATCGTTGGCAGGACATAAACAACAAAAGGATGGCCTATGCTCCATTGATAAATGTAATCTCCAAATAAGACAAATATGGTGCATTTATTTTTGGATTAATTACTAAATTATCATTGTCCATGCAGATATATGAGGTATCACTGACAAAAATTGAAACAATGGAGCTAAAACTAAACTTCCGATGGTTTCACTTGTTGAGAAATTCAAATTAGGTAAAGCGCGACTTTTCCAATGCTGCGGGACTCTCGCGACCCTGGTGAAGAACGCTCAGCCTTCCGTAATAACTGGTCGAAAATGGAAGGCACAACAAGCTGTAGAAGACGCAGAATCATCCCTCAAAATGAAAGAAATAATTGGAAATGTGGAAAAGAGAAGATCAGGACTAGGTCTTCACTCACAGCGGCGGTGGTCTAAGGAATCCACGTTGAATAAAAGGAATATGATTTCAGAGGAAATTCATCACCTTGAGGAAGTCAAGCGTATTGCTACAGCTGTAGGACAAAGTAAACAGGGCGCATGGACCAGGTGGGAGAGTGCAAAAGAGAGAGTTGTAACATGGAGCGACATCAGACATATGGAGCCTAAAAAATTAAGTTTCCTGATAAAGGCAGTCTACGACATATTACCAACACCAGTCAACCTACACATCTGGGGTTAGCTACGTCCGACGTATACAAGAATGTGGGAAAACTGCTAGCCTGAAATATATTCTCACGGGATGAGAGTATGCTCTAAGAAGCTACACGTGGAGGCACAAAGAAGTCCTCGAGATTGTTGCGGAGGCATCGAAGATATATTATGAGACTGCAGATAAAGCTGTTAATAACATCAACAAAGCAGTACATTTCGTTAAAGAAGGAAACATTTCGAAATTTTCGCGTATGAATAGGCACATTTCGTCACTGTTTGATGGCTGGCATTGGATGCGACTTGGTACATCAACTCGTTTTCCAACTGACATAACGTCAACGGCCAGCATCCTGATATTGTCATTTGGTCTGTTAATCAAAAGAAAGTTTTTATCGTTGAATTAGCACTTCCATTTGAGGAAAATCTTGACTGGGCACATCAGCGTAAGTTGAAAAAAATGAAGATTTACGAGAATAATGCGTCAGAAACGGATGAATAGCGGATGTATTTCCTATCGAAGTCGGATGCCGGGGATTTACTACCAATTCAACCTTGGCATCTTTGTCTAAACTTAGACTTTCTCCACCAGACAAGAGGAAATACAAAAAAAGAAAAAAGATCCAGGATAAAGCTCTAACTGCATCAGCGTGGATATGGAATCCTACTGTTATATAGTAAGGTCACGTGAGTATTAGGAGGAGAGTCCGTCATCTAAGTACTTCAAGTGAGTCCTCAACAAAGTAATATGTGTGTTCTTAAATAGTGGCTAGAACCATCGCACTGTTGAGGTACCGGGAAGATGGGTCATTCCATTATATCACCTACAATGTGACATCAAACCGACAAAGTCAGGTGGTATCGTGAGATACTGCTGGAACGCTCTGGGTAGTGGCAATGATGCTTCGGCCCCGAAAAAATGCTGAACCTAGTCATCATCTGATGAAGTCTTTGTTGGTTGTAATGCTACTGTGTTAATAGCAGTAATTGTATGAAGATTATTAGCGTTGTTTAGCCGTTAGCGTTCTATTTTAAAATCGTGTGACGTAACCTGCTTGAAACTGATCCGGCATTTTCTTATTTCATTGTTCGAAATCTACTTTGACTTGAGATCGTGAAAGCCAAGCGCAACATATTGAAAAAGTTATTTGAATTGAAAATAAAGATAAAAATCACATAAAAAACAGGACAAAAATCAAAAAATCAAAAGATCAACATAAGGTCCTTGCAAAGTTCTAACTTGAATTTGGATATTTTGTACCCTCAGTATTTCGTATTGTTTCATATATTGCCTTAAATACCATTTTTGATACCTATACGTATGCATTTATGCAGCTTTATATACTTTTTATATATTTCCATTTTTGATGTATACGTCCTCATGCATTTGTAAGTATTTCTTATAATTAATGATGGTCTCTTCCTTTGGGTCCTGTATCTGTTCAGTGGTACGCTGGCTGGTTGTATTTGATGTTTTTGTTGTATTGTGTATGGGAATTCATATCTCCTGCTGGAGAATTCCCATTTTTTGCTTTAAGCATTGCCTATCACACTCACCATGTGGAGTCTCACCAATGATATCATAACAAGGACAAGCATATTTGCTGGGGTCTTACCGCACTGCAGAGGATATAGTCGGTGTTTCTAACCCCGCTGACAGTTTAATATATATATATATATATATATATATATATATATATATATATATATAGGGTGTTCGGGAGAAATTTGACAGTTTCATGAGGAAAAAGAAAAAGTGCTTGGTAACTACAAAATTTAATGGGTTGTAAAGAAATTCAACAGGCATGGAAATTACACTACTGTCAACAAGTCTCACTCAAAATAACCGCCATTAGCGTCGATCATAACCTCAGTCCTGCTCTGGAACTTGGAGCAACCTGATGTTACAGTTTCCCTGGGAAGAGTCTCAAAACCTACCTTAATTCTGTCGATTAACTGGACTTTTGTAGTATTGACACGGCGATTGGTGTCTTTCTAAACAGCGCCACATAGATAATAATCCATGGGGTTAAGATCTAGGGAGTTCGGAGGCAAAACATTGGGACTGGTGCAGTCGTGATTATTCGCCGACAATCATTTTTGACTTTTCCCAGAGGTGTGGCAGAGTGCTGAATCATGCTGCAATACATATGACCTACCATTGGCTACCCTTGTTATCCAGGGCTTCACTAGAGTGTTTAGCAACTCCACGTAGGCATCTGAATTCAACCTGATACCCTTTCTGCAGTTCTTCGAGGAATTCTGCTGTACGAACGCAATCAGATCGACTGTTATGTTGCTTTCTTCTAGCCACAGCCTCGTAGTCTCCATTGCAATTTTCCAGTTCATGCCTGATTGTTTTGACAGTGTTCAGGGAGCATTGAGCAGCAATCATAATCTTATTTTGATGGCCGGCACAGATCATCATGATACAAGTCATTCTCTTCTATGATTCAGGTGGGTTCCAGTCATCCATTCTATCTGTCTTCAAGTATATGAATGAAGAAGGGTTCAAGCCATTAAATGATGCGTAGTGTGCGTCCATACCTCCAGCCTACGGAGAAAAATAACCAGATGTAAATATGTCAAATTTATCCCGAACACCCTGTATATTTCCTATCAATAATAAATAAGGAAGTGAATCCAACAGATATGAAATTTGAAAAAACACAGATGTTATTATAAATACAACATTAATAATACTTGGGAACACAATTTTTGTTGATTTGGATCTGACACTTGTTTTTAACTAATGTTTGACCACTGAATCCAAAAATGATCTCAGTTTTTCTCTATGACGTCAACATTTTGAGTAACGAGATACCCTCGATTTTTCTTAAAAAAACGTTAAAATACAACTTCTAACTAAGTTTTGCTTATTTTATGGAAGGTTTTAAAAATGTATATATTTCTTTTTTGTTGATATTTGATTACTTCTCTATCTTTTAAATCAACCAATAGTAATTCCTCCATTAAAGTGAGACAAGTCTCTTTCGAGTTGTGGTCTATTTCGTCTTCTTTATGACACTGGTTGGCATTCTGGACGTCTGGGTCGGAACTTGCGAAACCCCCAACATTTTTCCGTTGTATCAGGCGAACATTTTTCTGTGTCACCGAAGTCATTGCTAGTGCAGGTCTCTGTCAGCTGATAAAGGTTTCGTTTCATAAATACTGCTGACCTCTTGTTTGTCATTATATTATATTGCCTCAAAATATGATTAAAAAAAAAACTAACGTCTTTATCAGATGAGCTATGATAAAGTATTTTCTCATCTATGTTTTTTATTTGTTATTTAAAAAAATCTCGTCTCGCGGGCCTTACAAACTTTCTGATAATCCAAAGTACCGGGTATGAACACTATCCTTCAGGTAGTGAGACAAGTCTACATCTATTTTTCTGTTTTCTCTAGAATATCATGTCAGAAATTAAAAACTGTAAAACTAAAAAAATCTGTTTTACGGAGCTTCGAAAAATACGCCTTACGTCTATGAAGAAACGCTGCATCTTTAACAAGAAACGCTATATTTTTAACAAAATTTACAAAATTATTTACATAAAATATTTACAAAATAGCAGTTGTACGGCCACATACCTCCCATCTCACAAACCATCGAAGACGAGCAAGATATGATGGGCACTGCTGAAGAAATAAGGACGAGATCATAAGTGACATTCTCCAAGGTATTTTTACGTATTGATATACCAATATTTACAGATGAGCCAAAATTTGCATACTTGAATTTCCACTTTTTATAAGATTTTTCTAGTTTTGATACGTAAACTAATAAAGAAATTTAAAAGAAAATTGTATTAAATAAAAATAAATGACACTTTAAATTACATACGTTTATATCATAACCATTATGTGATTATTTTATAGCTCATCAATATCTATTATAACTCATTCTGCACTTCCTTGCAAACAAACAAATAAATAAAGTGAAAGGAAAATGCAAAGAAGTCAGGTTTTTCGTCGATGGGAATTAAATCTCCACAATCCGCAAAAAAGTGTTAAGAGCCTCGGTCGCTGCTACTCCCTACCAATTACTGATCGACATCGTTGGCAGGACATTATCAAACAACTAAAGGATGGCCTTCGCTCCATTGATAAATGCGATCTCATAAATAAAGACAAAATATGGTGCATCTATTTTGGATTAATTCCTAAATTATCATGGCCCATGCAAATATATGAGGTATCACTGACTAAGGTTGAAAAAATGGAGCGCTTAATCAGTAATTATGTAAAGAAATGGTTAGGGGTACCTAATTCCTTAACAAATGTGGCACTATACAGTTCATCAACGAAGCTAAAATTTGAGAAATTCAAATTGTTGAGAAATTCAAATTAGGTAAAGCGCGACTTTTACAAATGCTGCGTGACTCTCGCGACCCACAGGTGAAGAACGCACAGCCTTCCGTAATAACTGGTCGAAAATGGAAGGCACAACAAGCTGTAGAAAATTGAGAATCATCCCTCAAAATGAAAGAAATAATTGGAACTGTAGCAAAGGGAAGATCAGGACTAGGTCTTCACCCACAGCGTTGGTGGTCAAAAGAAACCCCGTTAAATAAAAGGAACATGATTTCGGAGGAAATTCATCAACAAAGCAATACATTTTGTTAAAGAAGGAAACATTTCGAAATTTTCGCGTAAAAAATAGGAACGTGTCGTCTATATTTGATGGCTCCACGGGCTGACGCATTGCAAGCGACTTGGAACATCAATTACCTACTGAAATAACGTTAACGGCCCAGCTTCCTGATATTATCATTTGGTCTGTTAATCAAAAGAAAGTTTTTATCGTTGAATTGACAGTTCCATTTGAAGAAAATCTTGACTGGGCCCATCAGCGTAAGTTGGAAAAATATGAAAAGCTACGTGAATAATGCGTCAGAAACGGATGGATAACAAATGTATTTCCCATCGAAGTCGGATGCCGGGGATTTATTACCAACTGAACCTCGGCATTTTTGTCTAAACTTGGACTTTCTCCATCAGACAAGAGGAAATACATAAAAAAGATACAGGAGAAGGCTCTAACCGCATCAGCGTGGATATGGCAGTCCTATATTGTGACATCAAACCGACAAAGTCTGGTGGTATTATGAGATACTGCTGGGGCGCTCTGGGTTAGTGGTAATGATGCTTCGGTCTCGAAACAATGCCTGAACCCAGAGTCAGTATCTGATGAAGGCTTTGTTGGTTGCAATGCTACTGTGTAAATAGCACTCATTGTATGAAGATTATTATGGGTAATTAGACGAGTTCGGATTTAGTTTTCAGTTTATTTTATATTAACCAATAAATACCGACGATTTTATTCCAGTTGCATAATTTGTAGGGGTTTTGATCATCAATCACGAAATTCAGTCATTATTTGTTTATAAATAATATTCCAAAGTACGTTTACATAAGAGGCCTCTTTCATTTCATTCTTTTATTAATTTTTCCCTCTCACCCTCTCTCTTTCTTTCTTTCTCTTACTATACTATAAATTTGATAACAATTTGATAAAAATAATATACTATACTAAGTATATTATTATATTTTTAAATCGAAAAGTGCACTGACGTGAAAACATTACAAAAAGAAAAGAAAACTAAATGAAAAAATAATATAATTGAAACATACTTTTTTAAATAGAATTTTGAATGTGCTTAAAAGTTAAATAGCAAATTACAGTAGTGATTTTGGTACAAATACAGAATAGTGCGCAATAGATAATATCATTAGAATCGTATTTTAAGAATAAATAACATTAGATTACGAAAACTCTCGAAGGCGCCTACTCTAACCTACTTACTCGAGTGTCGCAAAGTTTTCAGGTATTTCCGTGAAATGTAATATGTAATCTAATGGTATTATATATTGCGCACTATTCTGCATTAATATCATGATTTTATATGTATATCTAATATTAGAATAAATAAATTAACGCAATTATTTTATGAACAATGGCTAACATGAAAAATAAAAAAGGGTTTGTTTACATTTATGAATATCGACAAATATCGACCGTACATAAATAAAAATTTGTAAATTTTAATTAAAAAAAAAAAAAGTGCACAGGCACTCTGTGGAAAATTAATGTCTCCTATTTAAAATATTAAATGGAAAAAATCTAAAAATCACACATCTTATTAGAAAGAATTTTCTATTTGTTTAAAAGTTAAATATCAACTCACCGTAATGTCAAAAATGTAACTAAGGAATTAATTCTTAAACTGTTCATAAAAATTGTAGAAAAAATAGATTAAATAAACGATTATTAATGCTGTACAATGAAATATTTACTACAACTTTGAATCAGTAAAAATGTACATTTAATATGAAAAAAATGAAAAGAAAAAATTGATTGAGCTTCCATTTGTTAACTTTTTAGCAAGAAACGCGGAAAATGGCCGAGTAGAATTTTAACGTCATTTTATAATACTATTTAATTTTTAAATTTATTCGATAATATAGATAAAATCTTCATTATTTTTGCCCGAAAAGCAAACCCTGGTGATATTTAATGTGTATATATATTTACTTTGTCGTTAATTGTTTTATTTTCGAAGTTTCCTCCAGACATACAGATTCACACAACTGCCCTTTATATATGTATAGATAGATATAGATAGATAGATAACACAATACATATTATGTACAAAAATGACACACACACACACATACACACACACATACATACATATATATATATATATATATATATATATATATATATGTGTGTGTGTGTGTTAACAATTTTTATCCCATGCTCAGAATTTGTATCTATAGAATATTGGTAAATATATATTCGAATTATTACATTAAAACTTTGACTGTCATATCTTTTTACCGAACGATACCGAATGCCCAGTTATATAATTTGTTCTTTCAGACATATAAGGAAAAATGGTAGCTCAGCCGAGAGACGACCCAGTGACGAGCCAGCCGAGAAACAAAGAAAAGTGTGGACCAGAGAAAATAACATACAAGTACTCCATTGTTATTTTAAGAGCAACCCAGCACAGAGAGGTTATGGAAAAAGAATGCTTCAGATTTGGAATGACAACAAAAATCTCAGCACAACCAGCCAAAGATCGGCAGACCAAGCAAGAATGATCCTGAATAGAAAACATTTTTCTGATCTCGAGATAATAGAGATATGGGGACAGGAAAATCAAGGAATACAAATCCATCAGGAAACAACTAAACAAAATGAACAACACGCTGGAAATCAAAACCATGTACAACCTAGCTTCACAGCACACGAACTAACACAAAAACAAAGAAAGGATATAGAACTGATACAACAAATTAGGACTGATAAGAAGAGCACATTACGATCCCTAAGAAACATAGAGTTGAAAAAAGTCAAGAAAAAAACTGAAAAGGTAAACAAGATATTGGTGAACATCCCAACAAACAACATCACTGATCTAAACAACCTTATCTATGCAGGAGCAAAGTTAGTCTGCGATAGAATTGGTGAACCCCTACGAAACACAAACACAAACAAAGAAAAAACCAAAAACACTAAAGCTGGTTGGGAGTTCAGATTGGAAGAACAAATTAAAAAAAACTACGACAACAAATAAATATTTTAAACAAAAGTACAAATACACATTCAGCTAAAAAGTTGAAAAGACGACAGCAAATTAAAATGAAAGAAGTAAATCAAAAGATATCTGCTATAGAAGGAAGACTCAAAAGATATCGAGATAGAACTAAACAGTACAAACAAAATAGGACCTTTCAAAACAATGAAAATAAATTTTATGAACAAATTAGTGGATTGAAAACAAGATGCAACAGAAGCAAAACAATTTTGGAGTGATATATGGGAGAAGAAAGAACACAATAAACAATCAAAATGGATAAGTGATATAAAGAATGAGCTGATGGAAATTGAGGAAGAACCTTTAGCAAGTATTCATATAATTACACTCAGATCAACACTCAAGAAAGTAGCAAATTGGAAAACACCAGACCATGATGGCATACATGTATTCTGGTTCAAAAAATTACTTCTATCCACAAACGAATGGCTCAACAACTGAACAGATGTCTACACGAAACAGAAATACCTGAATGGATGACAAAAGGGATAACTACCCTAATCCACAAAGACCCACAAAAAGGAAACATCTCAAGCAATTATAAACCGATAACTTGTCTACCCATGATGTGGAAAATATTAACTGCAGTAATAAAAGAAGAAATATACTTTTCACTCAATTGGCGAAAACTTTTCCCAGGGGAACAGAAAGGATGTCGCAAAGGAAAAAGAGGAACACATGACTTAAAGAAGTCAAAAATAGGCAGAAAAATATTGCAATGGCATGGATCGACTACAGAAAGGCTTATGACATGGTCACACATACCTGGATTTTAGAATGTCTAAAAATGTACAAAATTTCCAACAACATCATAAATTTCATTGAAAAAGCCATGGAAAACTAGAGAGTCTAATTAAAAACTGGATGGCAATCCCTGGCAGAAGTAAAAATCCAAAGAGTTATTTTCCAATGAGACTCATTATCACCACTACTATTTATTATAGCAATGATGCCACTCAATCATATACTTAAAAAATGTACAGCGGGGTACAAATTCATTAACTTACAAGAAAAGATAAACCACCTTATGTACATGGATGACATTAAAATTTTTGCATAAAATGAAAAAGAATTGGAAACCTTAGTACAAACTATTAGAATATATAGCCAGGATATAGGGATGGAATTCGGAATGGAAAAATGTGCTATGCTAGTAATAAAACGGGTGAAAGAAAATTAATGGACGGAATACAACTGCCAAATTAGGAAACTATAAAATCACTTGATGAAAATGAAAGTTACAAATACTTAGGAATTTTAGAAGCGGACAATATCAAGTAAACAGAAATGAAAGGAAAAGTTAAAAAAGAATATCTCAGGAGAACAAGAAAACTCCTAGGAACCAAACTCAACAGCAGAAATCTGATCAAAGGAATTAATACCTGGGCTGTCCCCATTATAAGATACACTCGACCATTCTTAAAATGGACAAAAGAAGAACTCAGGCAGATTGACCAAAGGACGAGAAAATTAATGACCATGCACAATGCTCTACACCCGAGAGACGATAGAGATAGACTATATGTATCAAGAAAGGAAGGAGGAAGAGATCTTGCCAACATAGAGTACTGCATAGATGCCACAATCCAACAACTGGAAGACTACACGAAAAAGAGCAAATAAAGATTACTTATGGCAGCCAACAAAAGTAGATGTGACATATGGACAAACAGAAAAAACAACAAAAACTAGAAAACAAAAATGGGAAGAAAAACAATTATATGAACACTTTAAACGACAAATCGGAGAGGTTGCACATGAAAAAACTTGGACATGGTTAAGAAAAGGAAACCTCAAAAGAGAAACACTTATAATTGCTGCACAGAATAATACCATGAGGAAAAACTATATAAAAGCGAAAATTGATAAGAACCAACAAAATAGTAAATGTAGACTATGCGGTGACAAAGATGAGACTGTAAACCATGTACTATGCGAATGTAGCAAACTAGCACAACGGGAGTACAAAACTAGGCCCGACTGGGTTGGAAAGGTGATCCACTGGGAATTATGCAAAAAATTTAATTAATTTATGCATATACCATTTTGTTGTATACAAAATGGTATATGCATAAACCAGAATCTGTTCCTGAGAACGAAACGCATAAAATTATCAGGGACTTTGAAATAAAAACGGATCACCTTATCCCAGCAAGAAGAACAGACCTAGTGTTGATAAACAAAAAAGAAAGAACTTGTCAACTGGTGGATTTTGCAGTGCCAGCAGATCACAGGGTAAAACTAAAGGAAAATGAAAAAAATGGACAAATATCTGGACCTTGCCAGAGAACTGAAAAAGTTATGGAATATGAAAGTGAAAGTTATACCAATTGAGATTGGTGCACTTGGAACGGTCCCAAAAGGATTGGAAAAGGGTTTGGAAAGTTTGGAAATCAGAGGAAGAATTGAAACCATTCAGAACACTGCACTGCTGCAATCTGCCAGAATACCCAGAAGAGTCCTGGAGACCTGAGGAGACTTGCTGTCACTCAGACTCCAGTGAAAGACCATCAGCTAATACTGATGTGAAAACTCAAAAGGAGTAAATAATAATAATAATACCTGAACCTTGCAAGAGAATTGAAAAAGCTGCGGAATATGAGGCTGAAAGTTCGGTATCAACAATTATGAAGTTATAGACGTATTTTGAAAAATCACATCAAACCCTCTGATTCACTCCATTACTTTTCACACCCGCTTTAGCCGGTGGTTCCCTGGGGGCTGAGTGACAGCAAGTCTCCTCAGGTCTCCCGGACTCTTCTGAGTATTCCAGCCGAACTCAACAATGCTGTTGGCTGGATGGTCGGAATCTGTCCTGGAGAATGAGACGCACAAAATTCTCTAGGAGGTGTCTGGAAAAGAGTGTGGATGAACTGGAAACCAGAGGAAAAATCGAAACCACCCAGACAACAGTTCGGCTGGAATACTCAGAAGAGTCCTGAAAACCTGAGGAGACTTGCTGTCACTCAGCCCCCAGGGAACCACCTGCTAAGGCGGATGAGAAAAACTCTAATGGAGTGAAATAACAATAATAATAATAATAGACTGCTATTTGTAAATAAAGAGTGCTTAATATCGGTGATAGACAGAGTCAATGGTGCTTGGTGCCTAACATAGACATAGTCAACGGTGCTTGGTGACTACATATCGGAATTGTTACATCAAGACTTTCTTTTAGCGTTTAGTCCCAAGCAATGACGACTTCTCCAGCTAGATGCTTTATTATTACTGCAAATATCAATGTTATTAATTTTTAATATGGAAAACATTGATGATAATAACACTAAACTAAATAATACAGCAACACGTTTTCTGCTAAAATTTTCTTCGTGCCATTCTGCACTGTCCGATGCTGACAAAAATTTAAGAGGAAGTAATTTTATTTGCTCTAGAAACCGAATTTCTTTTTATCTTCTTTTACTTTTTAATTCAATGAATTTTTTTAGCGTTTTATATCCTCCACGACATGCCAGATCCACACAAATATCACATATCAACTGCTGATCCTCAGAGGTAGCAAGCGGGCGTGGCAACAAATAACGGAGAATCTCAAGCCGACATTAACGTGCGCCAGCGTTTGCGCTCGGATCTGAAACACTCGGGAATATTTAATTCATGCCAAACTGAAAGGAAAGAAAGGTACGTCTTGATCTAGCACTTGTGTTGCTTTGAGAAAACTAGACAATAATGTTTGATACTAGGATTAATGGTACCACCCGGCAGCACTCTTGTTAGATCGGATCATTTCGTGACTTGAGATTTGAAGCGAAATATGCATCAGAACATTCCAATATAAAACTTAGGAAAATCCAAAAATCGTTATGCTCAGAGGTTATTAACTTTTACGAGTCAGTGTCAATTTGAAATATATATATATATATATATATATATATATATATATATATATAAAGTCTTGATAGATTTCAACTAGCAGTCTTTGGTAGAGGATAGTATTGTGCAAGTGCATCCACCTAGCTTGTTCCATGTAACTTTTTTTGTTTTATAAACTGAAAGTTTATCTCGATTGTAAGATTTGAGGACATGAATGATATGAAACAAAATACGAAGGTACAACTTCACATAATATCAAAAGTGGAGTTTTAAATGTGCTTCAAAAAACAAAAACAAAACTCGATGGAATAAGTGGGTTGAATGCCAAGGGGGCTATTTTAGAGAAAATTAATGTTGTATCGTTTATTTCTATCTTGCTAATTACATTCTCATTATCGACACATTTTGAATACACATCGCATTCATTTAAAAAATTAATTTTTAGTTTAGCTAGGGAATATTTCTTTTTTTTTTCCTGCGTGAACTTTTTGTATGTAATGACATGTCGTAAAGTTAACATTTTATTATAAGTTTTCTTTTTCTTTTCAAAAAATTCTGAACCATATTTTCTTTAGAAGTACACGTGCACAAATGGTTTGGCTAAACAAGACATAAACAATTCATAAGATGATATGAAAGACTATATTCTTGTACTTTTAAAACTACAGAAGATCAAAATCGTGGAAGAAACGAGAACATATTTTGTTTATCTTGCCAAACTTATTTTGTCATAAAAACAACTATGCAAACAAAAACCAGAAGAAATGAATAGTGCTGAAGCTTTTGTTACAAATGCAACGTAATTACGCTCTTCTCGAATCCAGCTATTTTTCGGACGCGAAAATAAGAGAACAGAGAAACAGACCCAATAACACAGTGTATGCTCACGGTACTGATCTGTGTTGGGTCGTAGTAGGTTACACGTGTTTGGGAATCTCACAAAATACTAGAAACGTTTACTGTTACGCTTTTAATGTACAAGAAATAGAAATAAGGAATTAGAGACATACTCCTAAGTAGAACAAACAATTATTTTATTTGATGCTGATAGCTTCTACCAAAACTGACACTTAAAATTCGAACTCTGTGGGACCAGATAACCATGTATCATGACAGCCATTATTCTCCTTAACAACCAAAGTATTTTCAGCTTAGGATCAGTATCGAAGAACTGAACTTATGATTCGACCAGTTACAGAACCCATAAACCTAAACGTCAAAATCAAAGTATATCTTTATAGACAGTAGCTACCTAACAAGAAATTCTATTGAACTTTTGAATGATTTCCTATATTTCGAAAATCAAATCGTGATTGTTCTACCTTCTACGGTTTCAATTCTCTTTCACACTCACCTATTCTCTCTCATCGCTTTCTGTAAATGAGATATTACTATGTTGGTACGTGAACTGGTCTACTAATTTCAGAGCCTTGTCATTTTATGTGGAGATGTCTCAATCTTTTTATAACACATGAAATCTGTTTCATCTGAGTTCACGTAGAAGCCAATAACTCTTATAGATCGGTCCAGGCTATACATTAGATATTCGGCTAAGATAGATGTATTTCCTATAAGCACTGGATAATCTGCGTAGTCTACATCGATAATATTTTCTGCGGGCTGTCTTCTGATACTTGTCTTTTTCAGTATGAATCCATATCCCTTCATTAAATCTACTGACGTTCGTAGTACGGTTAAAAATAGAAATTGCTTCCAGCGACACTGTCAAATAAATCAGTGTCACCATCGGGTTGCATTGATTATTATTATTATTATTATAATAATAATAATAATAATAATAATAATAATAATAATAATAATAATGCACAAACTTGAATCTGTCCTCGAGAATGAGACACACAAAATTCTCTGGGACTTTGAGGTACAGACGGATCACCTAATCCCAGCCAGGAGACCAGATCTTGTTTTGATTGACAAGAAGAGGAAGACTTGTCATCTCGTGGACTTTGCCGTCCCGGCCGATCACAGAGTGAAAATGAAAGAAAACGAAAAGATCGATAAATACTTAGACCTTGCCAGAGAACTAAGAAAATTGTGGAACATGAGGGTTAAGGTCGTGTCGATCGTGATTGGGGCCCTTGGAACAATTCCCAAGGGACTGGAAAGGAGTCTGGATGAATTAAAAATCGGAGGAAGAATCGAGACCATCCAGACTACAGCATTATTGAGATCGGCTGGAGACCTGCGGAGACTTGCTGTCACTCAGCCTCCAGTGAACCACCGGCTTCTGCGGGTGTGAAAAACTCAAATGGAGTGAAATAATGATGATAATATCAAGAAAGGTAAGACGGGGAGGACATTCCAGCATTGACGATTGCGTAGATATAACAATTCAAATATTCGAGGAATGCACAGAAAGAGCAATGAAATACTAATTACAACAGCCAATAACAAAAATGTGAATCAAAGCTACTGTGTGGATACTCTAAGAGATAAACAAGAGTGATTGCACACTAGATGACCAGTACATGGCTATAAAGGGTAAACTTCAAGAGAGAAACTGAATCTCTTTTAAGAGTAGCACAAAATGATGCCACATAGGCCATTTATATCGACCAAGTGAAAATTGATAATACGCAAGAGCAGTTTATATAGAAACAGAGATTAAAGGGTTAATCATATGATAAGCCAATGCAGCAAAGTAAGCACAACAGGAGTGCAAGACTAAGCACGACTGGGTAAGAAACGTGATCCATAGGGAATTTTGCAATAGATTAAAACTTGAATATATTGACAAATGTTATATGCACAAACCAGAATCCGTCCTCGAAAATGAAACTCATAAAATACCCAGCCAAAGGGTCAGAGCCAGTGTTAATTAATAAGAAAATAAAGAACTTGTGATCTAGTGGATTTTACTGTTCCAGCGGTTCACACAGTGAAAGAAAACGAAGAGATAGAAAAATACTTGGATCTTGCCAGGGAGCTGAAAAATCTGTGGAAGATGAAGGTAAAGGTGATATAAATTGTAATTTACGCGATTGGAACAGTCTCCAATGCTTGGAAAAGAGACTGGAGGGAAAATCAAGACGATTAATACCCATTGTTAAGAAGGTTAGAATATTCAGAAGAGTCATGGAGTCTTGAGGTGACTTGTTTCACTCAGGCTCCAGTGAAAGATCTCCAGATAACGTTGGTTTAAAAAACTTGCAAGGATTCAAATCAAAATCGTAATAATAATAGTGCAACATTATAGTTTGTGCAATTGGAACAGTTCCCAAAAGGCTATGAAAGAAGACTGGGGGAATTAAAAATCAGAGTAAAAATCGGATCCATCCGGACCACAGCACTACAAAATTTTCTTGGATAATTAAATTCCTAAAGATCTGATATGACTTGCTGTTACTCAGACATAAGTGAAAAACCACCATTTTGAACTGGTGTTAAAAACTCACAATCAGTTAATTAATAATAATAATAATAATAATAATAATAATATAATAATAATAATAATAATAATAGCACCATCCAGAAAACAGTATTGTTGAAATGGGCTAGAATACTCAGAATAGACCTGGAGGAGACTTGTTGTCATTGAGACTCCAATCAAAGGCCATCACTCCTTTCAAAGAGTGAAATACTACTAATAATGAAATGCTGCCAGGTAAATTAACAATATGCTACTTTGAATAAAATCAGTAAGAAACCGAATCGATAACACTGCAAAGCCTAAAACTAATTGCTTCTAGAATTGGGGCTTTCCTAGTAAACCAGTATTTCGATTTTAACTCTATAGTGGGCTGCAGGAACTTTATGTCAAAGAATGGTAAAATGGCAGCCTATTGACATTTTGATGACATCTGCAGTCAGCTTAGCCTTGTGGGTTAAATTTTCTAGTTGCTTTTCTTTAACCTTCGATACCATGAATAGATACCATTTATAGAACAAGAAACTTGTGACATATGTCACAAGTTTCTTCTAAAGTTTACAAACGAGAGATGGTGACATGGGCCAACCAAAATATGACTTACAAAGCAAAAGAATTATCATTCTTTTTATTTGAGCATTGAAAAAAAACGGAAATATATGAATATGTGCAATAGGAGGTTGATTTCCGAATTGTAATCTCTCCTGTAGGAAGAAAGTTGCAAATTAACATAAAAAATTACCACATAAAATATTTTTCTTCAAATCTTTGTCCTCATTTGATGAAAATAATTTTAAAAACTAAAATGATCGTAAATTAGTGTTACCCAAAAAGATAATTAGGTAAAATTAAATTTCCTCAATAAATCAAATAAAAGTTGTCATTGTAAATTTAAAAAAATCTAAAATACAAATAATTACGAATGCGGTCTTAAGCTATTTTTATCCTGTGTATAAGTAGAAACTATCCCTCTTTAACTTATATTTTTATATTAGAATTATGGGCCCTTTCAAACCTAGTATTGATTTAAAAATATCAAATAAATGCAAAATAGAGAAAAAAGCCAGGAGGAAATCAAATGTCTATCAAAGACATGAAGGCTGTTCTTCTAGACAATACCAATACAAATACAGGTTGTGAGTTTGGACTTTTAACACTTCTAAAGGAAAACATACCCTAGATTTGCTAAATGGAAAATTAGGCCTATAAATCAGGCAAGATGTTTGACTTTGCTCATAAGGCTAATGTGTTTATAGACTCAAGGTGCTTACTCACAAAAAATGTCTGCCAAATTTCACAGCCTTATTATGTTCATTATTGAAGTATATGCAATTGGTTAGTTTTAAATCAAAAGGGGTATAACCAACAACTGTATCCTTTCAATATGGAAGACAACAGCCATTTGAAATCCAATACATTATATTGAAAAATATTCAGCATAATGTTTTTTGCTTTACTACCTGAAAATAAAAGTGGAGTTTGCGAACCTGCATTTACGGAAGGATTTTCAGAAAATTAATTTCTAGAGTCCTCAATGAATAACACAGAGTTGGAGTTGCCAGATTTACCCTCACAGTCTCAATTTGTAGAAAGGGCAGTTAAGTTAACAACAGAAGCTTCCCAATCAGTGTATAGGCTTGAACCAGGATACAAACATATACAAAGTTTTGTCATAAAACAAGACCATCCATTTATTGTAAAGGCTTTTACATGGAACAATTTGACACTATATGTTAAACAATAATCCCCAAAGTTAGTCAAATCTTTCCAAAAGGTTTTCCGATGGATATTCTAAATAAAAAGACCCCTTGATTATTGCCTAGCTGCACCTATATTTGTGTGTTTTTCTTTTGTTTCATTCATAACATAAGAAATTACGTTTTTTCATTTTTTTTCAATTATATGACTGTTACCGATTAATTAATGAGGTAAAAAGCAGCATAGCGGAGGTATCGGTGCTGATGGGGAAGCATATTGTCAATTTGAATTCTAGTTATAAGATGCTATTCTTTTTAGAATAAAATTCGAGCACTCAAAGAATAGATTGAAATGACAACGTTTTCTGGTTTAAATATTGAAATAGGCCAAATGTGGCAAAAAGTGGATTATTGGTGTATTTCATCAGACGATTTTTGATAATATTTCCTCAAACAATTGTGCAAGTAAGATATCTAATTTTCGGTATCAGAATTCATTATACCAAGACACAATTTCCGCTGTTCAGGAGAACTCTGGTATTTAAAAACAAAGGGAAAATCAACCTCTCTTAATGTCTGCTAGCGTGTAGGCCCTATGGCTCATTTTATTCTAGTCTGGACTGAAAACCTTTCACTTCATCTTCGTATACGATAAACCTTTCTGAAAACCTTTCACTACATCTTCGTATATGATAAACCTTTCACTACATCTTCGTATATGATAATACAATAAATTTAGTTAAAGATTTGTGATTCGTCACCGATATTCGGTGCATATAAACAGGGTGTATATATTAATACTGACCAATCATCTTACTATTTCTTTCCAAATTATCAATTATGATTTTCTGCCTAAACAAAATAAATATTTCTGGTGATAAGGAAAAGTTTAGAACTAAAAGCCGACATTTTAAGCGCTTGATTTAAAAAATCTTTAGTAATTTTTCAACGTTTAATGTGAGTGTTCTCTGATTCAGATCTGGCAAAATGAATCATCAGTGCAAACAAGCAGTAGGAAGCTTGAAATAGCTAATATCTTTAAAGAGGGAATGTAAGCCTTTCTTACGGCTATTTAATGAGTCAATGCAGAATTAAGAGCGAAAACATTTTAAACTTTAAAGATATAATCAATGTCTTATGTCTTATGAGTCCCGTTAGTAGCTTTAAATTCCGTGTGGTACATAATATCATGATATATATATATATATATATATATATATATATATATATATATATATATATATGCTTTTGTGTCTTTGAAGAGTATCATTATAGCGGTAACAGTTTGGGTGACCATACGCGTAGTATTTGCTCCATGTTTCCTCTGTGTATGGAGTCAAATGGCACAGGGTAATCTTCAGGCAAAAGTGTTATTAGAAACTCATGTTAATGCACAAGGCTTTAAATTCTAGATATGATATAGACATACTATATGTGTCAAGAACAGCGTTGAAGATTGTGTAGATGCTAAAATTCAAGTACTCAAAGAATACACAAAAAGGCAAAGAAAGACTAATTACAGCAGCGAATAACAGCAATTGCAACATGCAGACAAACATAAACGCAACAAAAACTACAAAACAAAATGGGAGGAAATGCCACGATGTGGATACTTCAAGCGGGAAACTCAAGAGATTACACAAGAGAAAACCTGGACATGGTTAAGAAAGTGAATCCTCAATAAAGAAACTGAATCTCTAATAATTGCAGCACAAAACATACTAACAAACTATACCAAAGCGAGTATACATAAGACGCAACAGAATAGCAAGTGTTGGATGTGTAGAGACAGAGACATAACGGTTAATCATATAATAAACAAATGCAGCAAACCAGTACAAAAAGAGTACAAAGCTCAGCACAACTGGGTGAGAAAGGTGATCCACTGAGAATTGTACAAGAAAGTAAATCTTCACCATTCTACTAAATGGTATAAATGCAAACCAGAAGCAGTCCTAGAAAATGAAATGCATGACATTTTCTGAGACTTTGAGATAAAGACGGATCACCTAATCCCCACCAGGACACCAGACCTAGCGTTAAATAACAAAAAGAATAGATTTTTAAAAAATCTCGTTCAGTTTACGTTTCCTTTCATTTTCACTCTGTGATCAGCCGGAATGGCTGATCACAGAGTGAAAATGAAAGGAAACGATAAGATACATGTGGAATTTTGTATCTGGCAATCAGTATTCAGCTGCATTAGAAGTTGAATCTGACTTGACCATCAGAGTGTTGGCTTATATAGAGGTTTGTGTTGTTCCACTAGGTCCTTCGGCTAAGCTCATTCACGGGATTCTGATTGGCTGCTGGTTTTCAGTGTATACACTTTGATCCTTAAATATCCATCATTCTGTATTATGCTCCCAGCAATAGAAGGACTGTATTGAGTTACAGCTTGTTTCCTTGTATGTCAATTCGACAATAATTGAAATTTCCCTGTGACGGTGAGTATTGTATTGCTTCTACAATATCAGTGGTATAACTTCTACAATAGACAAATACTTGGACATTAGAGCTGGTCGATTTCTTAACTGGAGTAGTGCAATAATAGTGATTGTTGGGGTATAACATGATAAATAACGACACAAAATATTTTTCCCAAATCATTACCATTTTTTTGAAAAAACGAGTTTAAAGTTTGAAAGTTAGAGCCAATGGAATGTCTCTTCGGTAACAAGTGAAAGATTCAAAAGATTCTGCACCGTTGGGAAAAGAAAAAATGTTGAAATGAAATGGAGATTAAATATACTGTTTGGTAAAGTGAAAAAAGATAGCTTTCATTTTTTTCTCTCATATGGAATTCAGGATTTGTTTCAGTGGAAAAATACACTAATTTTAATTATAAATCAAACATCATAAAACCGTATAAAAAGTACAAATATAAATTCACAACATATATTACTTCCAAACCGTTAGGAATGACATAACCCCAGACAAAGGTCTTTCCTAAAGTTTTTGGATTGTTTTGAAAATAATTAATAAATAACCACTAATTTACGTTGAATCTAAATAATTATTTTTAAGTTCACCGTTAATTAACTCTAACTCTAACCAAAAATAACTCCTTATCATAATTTTTATATAAAATTGGAAGATAGCCTAAAACAGTTTGATTGATAATTTCTCATTTGTTTATTGTTTTTTTTTCTGATAAAAATGTCTGTAAAAGGGTATTCATTTTTAACGCGCATTAACAGTTCCAAGAATTTTCTGGTCCACATTGACCTTTGGAGTCTCTGTATGAATGCATTGCGTAAAATACGTATTGGGCTGCTTGGTGATAGGGAGGATAATTAGTCGGTCCCCACTCAACAGGGGCCAAAAATTAGTATTGTTATATCTCTGATACACGAACACTGAATAAAAGACAAGATAGCTCATTTGCATATTGGGAAACATTAACATATACATAATATACATACAAAAAGTATTGAAAAGAATATAAAAATATGTTCAAATAGAATATGCATATTTTGTTCTATAAAGAGGAACCAAAACGGAAAAAACCTTACGTGAAATTGACAGAGAGTAAATTATACAATATGTCCATACTGGCCTTACTATATAATAATCAAGCAGGAGAAAAATCTCTACTCTTCGAAGAACAGAGGCAAAAGGGATCAAACACAAGCTTTTCGCATTGTGATGTCACTTTCCATAACTGATACATAAATTCTCCAAGGGTGACAATTATTCATTGACTCCCTACATAATCCTGAAATATTCATTTTACTGGCAGTTTTCAAATAGAACTATTTCCCTCAATAACAGTGAGATACAAACATTGAACATTTTTGATAATCTCTTACACTTTTTTATATATTTACACCAAACTCTTTTTGAGTTTATTTTTGGATTAAAAATGCTTCTGATTTTTAAAAATAAAATTTAATTTTATTTTTGAAACAGTATGCGCATTTAAAAAAAATTCAAGCATTCCAGCGTGTGTTTGTACCCCCTATTCTCTTCCAACGGTTTTTTTATTCCTTCTTCCTTTCATAAATTTTTTTGCTCGTTGATGATGACCCTTCTACTAAGGCGTCGAAACAGATTTCTGTCAGCAGATAATAATTACTAATTGTTTTTTCAAAATGTTAAATTCATTCTGTCGGATTAATTTCCATTTATTTACACATTTGTCTCATGAAAAAACAAAATGTACGGATTTTTACACCTCCGAAGATTATTCTACGAACACTACAAGAAATTTACCTACACCACAAACTTTTTGAAACTTAACATCTTCTTTCAATTGTGCTGTGGACATGTAAACAACTTAATGCTGGATTATATTTTGAACATTTTTGATAATCTCTTACACTTTTTTATATATTTACACCAAACTCTTTTTGAGTTTATTTTTGGATTAAAAATGCTTCTGATTTTTAAAAATAAAATTTAATTTTATTTTTGAAACAGTATGCGCATTTTAAAAAAAATTCAAGCATTCCAGCGTGTATTTGTACCCCCTATTCTCTTCCAACGGTTTTTTATCCCTTCTTCCTTTCATAATTTTTTTTGCTCGTTGATGATGACCCTTCTACTAAGGCGTCGAAACAGATTTCTGTCAGCAGATAATAATTACTAATTGTTTTTTCAAAATGTTAAATTCATTCTGTCGGATTAATTTCCATTTATTTACATATATATATATATATATATATATATATATATATATATATATATATATATAGTGCTTCCAAAAAGTTGGAGGTATTTAATCACGAAGAAAATAGCACCAAGTTTTCATCCACCATCTCCTCACCGGTAGAATGTTTCCTCTTATATTGGCTTGTTTGCTAACTGCTCACAAAAATTAACACAAAACATCCGGAATACATTATTTACTCATACAATGTTGGAATTTTCCAAACACTTTTCCTTTTCGTAGTAACTTCTACATCTATATGAGTGTGTATGTGTGTCATATTTTGTTGCATACATTTCCATAAATATCATCATTATCTTTCAGACCTAATATACATTTTCATTGGCTATGAGGAAGAATTAACTGAGTTATTGTGTTGTCAATGTTATCCCTTAACTTTCAGGATATCTCGCTAGTATATATAGATATCATGTCATGCAGACAGCACGAATTTCCATGACTCTCTCTCTCTCTCTCTCACCACTGATCATCGCTACTGGTGAGTACTCCTCACCACAACTATTTGATGTGTGTGTATGTGTATGTGTGTTGTATGTGCATGTAATCCACTTAATACTTGAATTACAATCTCATCTCTGTCACCGCACAGTCTATATTTACCGTTTTGTTGGGTTATCAATTTTTGCTTTAATATAATTTGTTCTTATGGCATTATTTTGTGCAGCAATTTCTAGTGATTCAGTTTCTCTTTTGAGTTTTCCTCTTTTTAACCATGTCCAGGTCTTTTTATGTGCAACCTCTCCGATTTGTCGTTTGAAGTGCCCATATAATTGTTTTTCTTCCATATCTTTGTTTTCTAGTTTTTGTTGTTTTTTCTGTTTGTCCATACATTACATCTGCTGTTGTTGGCTGCCATAAGTAATCTTTCTTTGCTCGTCTATGTGTATTTTTCGAGTCTTTGGATTGTGGCCTCTACATAGTCCTCTATGTTGGCAAGACCTCTTCCACCTTCTTTTCTTGGTACATATAGCTTATATAGATAAGCATCTCTATGGTGTAGCGCCTTTTGCATCGTCATTAATTTCCTAGTGCTTTGGTCTATCTGAGTTCTTCTTTTGTCCATTTTAAGAATGACCCAGAATTCGGAATCGAAAAATGTGCTATACTAGTAATAAAAAGGTGGAAAGAAAATTAATGGACGGAATACAACTACCAAATCAGGACACTATAAAATCACTAGAAGAAAAAGAAACTTATAAATATTTAGAATTTTAGAAGCAGACAATATCAAGCAAACAAATATGAAAGAAAAAGTTTAAAAAAGAATATCTCAGAAGAACAAGAAAGCTCTTAGAAACCAACCCCAACAGCAGAAATCTAATCAAAGGAATAAATACCTGGGCCGTCCCCGTAATAAGATACTCATATTAATACTGGTGTTCCTTAATCTTCTGTCTGTTATCATCTTGCACTGGCCACTGGTCACTGAGAAGGCGTTTTGCGAGAACATATACAAGAATACACGAGGCGACACGTCCGTTCGTTTCTTTGTACGAGCGCAACTTTGGGGTCTGTTTATCAACACGATCTCTAGTAGCCTTCAACCCAAAAGGCATTCTTCCTCTTTTCATCATGGGGTCGGCTGATATCACGTTACACTGCCTTCGTCCAATCTCGCAGTCCTACTATTTGTTTACGTTTATTGGCTGGGCCGCGTCCATTCATAAATTCGTATCGTACAAATTTTTTTCGCGGTGGAAAATGATATTACAAAAACTTCTTTGTTTTTCACGAATTTATAAAACCAGCTTATTATACTTGAGAGAGGAGGTCTTTTTATATGTTACCTTAAGTTCGGCTTCATTAATCTTCGGGTATAATTAGTTTAGTTCGTCCAGTTGACTAGTTCAAGATAATAAGTATCAGCGACACCAGATCCCATTCTCATCTGTTCGCTACTAGTCCCGCAACCCGACTGCCTTCGTCCAATCTCGCAGCCCAATTAACTCTCTCAATCCAGGCTAGGTTGCTTAAGTATCCCTGGCTTAGAATTCTCTAGAAAAAGACCGTTGTCGAATTCTCTAGAAAAAGACCGTTCTAGAAAACGACTGTCGTAGAATCTTCTTTCAACTTCTAACAAGTTCGGGGACCTCCGAGCACGTGTCCCTCAGAGATCACCCCTACCGTTTGACCAGTCAGATCAAAGAAACTGACGGCCCATAGGTGCCGACGTCTGGAATTTCCGGAATCATTTGTACAATTAGACTTTGAACATCGTGGTGTTGTTCCTTGACCTTAGAGGAGCAACGGAAAAGTTGATGAACCAAAAACTTGACGCATGAGGACATAGAACAATTTTATGTCCTTTTTATTAAAGGCGATCTGAATTTCTGAGGAAATTTTGGACCACCACTCATTTTTCATCCTCCTCATTTCGAGCTGTAAATACATGATGATTCGACTAGAAAACAGGCTGTACTGGATTACATAGTACCAGTAGCGCATTGAGCGACAACTTGACACAAAGGTAAATAAATATATATATATACATCTACATACATTTATGTATTTTTGAATGATGGCCGTCGTAGTGATCGGATCAATATCTCTCATAAGAAGTGGAAGTAGATAAATCGAAGTCTGTTATTATTATTATTATTATTATTATTATTATTATTATATTATTATATACATACATACATATACAGAGACAGACAGACAAAGATACTTAAGACTTTAAAAAATATATAAGCGCTAACCGAAATTATCTGTAATAATTTGCTACCCCCAATAGCGGCTTGTAAAATTATATATTTTGGGTAACAGTGTGGGGCTGTTTGAAATTGGTGCAGTACATTTGGCCGGTTCCTTTGTTCCTCCTACTACGTTGGTGTGGCTGGGAGATAGCCGGCTTTTTTTAGAGAATTTTCGTGGTCAGGGACATACATGGTTTGCCCGGCTCTGGGCTTGGCCCTGTTTCGATAGCTGCGTGTCAGCGAGGAATGTGAACATCTATCTGTAGACAGAGTGCCTACTCTTTTCTTTCCTTTCTTTAGAAGATGAAGATAAATTGTCTTTGAGACAATGTCTAGAAAATAAAGTTTATACAGACCAGAGTTTCTTAGAAAGCAGAATAGGGTTTTGCCCTTTTCAGATAGCTGCGTGTCAGCGAAGGACGTGTACGTCCACTTTGAAAATGTTTCGAAGCAAAAAGAGGAAAATGAATTTTATCTTGAACGAGTTTCAGAAAGAATAAAGAACATTATAACCTGTTGGGTCTAAATGATTTGAGTCTGAAAAAGTCTCAAACAAGCATAAAAGAATCTAGAAGAAAAGAAAGAAGAAAGGAATGGGCAAGGTAGAAAGAAAGAAGAAGGTAAAAGGAAAGAAAGGTAGAAAGAAGGTTAGGAAAAATAAATATTGTCGCCGGTCGAACAGTTTCTCGTCTCTTTGAAAGGAGACCCCCCCCCAAAAAAAAAGCTATTTCGAGTGCTTTCTTTTAAGCACCATTCTTGGCAAGTTTATTTTTTGTGCCTTTTTGTTTGAAGCATTGTTTTTTTGTGTTTTATTTGTTTGTTAATGAACATATCCTGGGATCGGGACTTGAGTGAAGTTTTTAACCAACTTTAGTTTGACTAAAAAGCATTGTGAATTTTAAACTTTAATTGTCTCTTTTGTTTTTTTTTGTTTTTTCTGTTCATTTTCTTCGGTGCAAAGGCTTTCACCCAATTTTTTTTAATTATTATTATTATTATTATTATTATTATTATTATTATTATTATTATTGTTACCGTGCGTCAAATTTTGAAGACCACCACAAAATTTAGACAAGACAGACATGCATACACACATGCATTCAGACACAGTGTTACAATGTGGGTCTTCTGTTGGTAAGGAAAAAAATCCCACTCAAGACAACCATATAATATGCTTTTCTTGTTTAAAATTAAGTTAGATCTCCTTTAGAATTTTTGCTATAGTGAGAGTGTAAAGAAATATTGATTGTCTATGCGAACCTTTAGCGATTAGGAATAATGGTGGAGCTATTATGGACATTATTAATTTAAATTACTTGATTTAATTTACGTTACTAAGCAGATATGGGTGGTACATCTAACTAGCTGTTTAATCCGTCACTTTTGAAAGTCATCATTGCTGGGTTAATACATTACATTACTTTTCGGAATGAAGGATAAACGATAAACAAATACGAAGCATATTAGAGAAATTCTATTAACTGTCGGCATGGCATAACAAAACTAGTAAGACAATCTAAGTTAATGACTTACAGAAAATGATTAAGAATATAACCCTTTTTCAGCTCATTGAATTAGAGGGGGGTTTTTCGCCGGTGGAGAGTAAACAACGCTGTGGCTCTGGGAGAAAGGTTTCTTGCCAGCAGAGAGTAAAGTTTGCTGTTGCCGAGAAGATTTTAAGTAAAGATAAATCTGACTTTTTCTCTCTCCCTCCTCTCTATCGCAACAATCATTCCCCTGATCACAAGGCATACAGCCATTTGACCCCGTGGCTACTACAATAGATAAGTAGTACGATGACCACGTACGATTGCCCAGATTAGATAAGCCAGATGATTAGCACGTGACACAGAGAACTATACAACAGATAAGAGTGATAAAATGATAGGCAAATATACTGACATATATAGAAAATACAGATGGATAAAACTATAGAAACTGGGATAGATAGATAGATAGATAGATAGATAGAAACAGGATAAAACTAACGTCAGTAATCTGACTAGAATGGGAGTTTTCAATGTGACTTCACCAAAGTTAGCGCGGTAGTTTTCTTTTAGATTCAAAAGACCAGTAAATAAAAAAATGCAAATAAATAAAAAAAAACATCCCCGAGTTTGAGTTCGTGTAAGTGTTCAGAAGAGGCAGTGAGCCAGATATATTGACCTTGTTTATGGACTATCATAAACAGCGTTTGCTTATACTAATCCGAGCCAATAAAATGTTGGATTTCTCACGTTCTCTTCTACTGGCATGAAACAAAATTGTGAATGATTTACCAAATATACTTGGCGCACAGCAAGCCAAACTACGATGGCGGTATGCCTATGGGAACGGCGGAATAATTTGTCGGAACATATTGAACTCTACTATGAGAAATGTGAATTAAGATTGATGCTAATAGATTGAGATAGATAGAAAGATTAGAAGAAATTGACTAAATGGGGGAATTTGATATTTATGCAAACACACATACATACATGAGGCTCACTTAGCATAACAGTTATCGTAAATGTGCATATTAATCGTATTCTGCTTCTATCTATCTATCTACTGATTTCTTTATATTTGTCAGTATATGCATAGCATTTCCTCCCTGTCGGCAGGGTCAGTAGAATATGTTGACTGCACATTTACAGTTGGCCGTAGGTGGCGACAGGGTTGTGGTAGCTGAGGTGGCTGTGATCCGGATCTTAAATGGTCAGGTGACATACAGTACTTCACCTCGAACCTTGGGCTAGACGGACGGGCGGAGAGGTCCAATCCAATCAATCGGCAGGTCATGTCAAGCCCTAGCACCAATATAATTGTCCTGACTGTATTCATCAAATTGCTGTTACGGCAAACACCCAACAATTTTAAAATCTTATGAATGCTAGAAGGTGTTTGCTGAAGGTCAAACATCAGTTTACAGTTTATTAATATATATGAAGTTGTTTTGCCGAATTTATTGATATTTTTTAAATTAATGAAAATTATTTCTACCAATTTAGTGTCTAGGGTATGATGCTAAACTGCATCTAGTGGTGAGGTCCGATGTCTGGATCTGTGGAGTGTGGAGTACTCCTTCATTGCCATTGCTTCCAGGTCCACTCTAACCCGGATTGGTGGTACCTGTTAGGGTCCCATCTATGAGTCAAAAAGAAATTTATTGTTCTAAGTATGACGCTCTTGTGGAGCTCATGGAAGTGGTGTGGAGTACCTCTTCATTGCCACAGGTCCACTTTTATCCGGTATAGTAGTGCCTGTTAAGATCCCATCTATGGGTCAAATAGATCTGTTTGAAAGTCAATGAAAATGATTTCTACCAGTTAACTGATACACATGAAAATCATAAATCTAACACAAAAGTTATTCCTACCAATGAAGTTAATGAAAATTATTCATACCAATTCATTAATACTCATGAAGTTAATGAAAAACTTAACATAACCTTAACAATTATTTCTACCAGTTTATTAATACAAATAAAGTTACTTCTTCTAATTCTTTGATGCACATGAAGTTAATGAAAATTATTTCTATCAGTTTATAAAACCAAACAAATATTTACCAACAATCTATTCCCTCGCAAATCATAAATCAAAAAATGATTTGGCACTGGGGGGCCCACAATGATTGATATGCCATAAAAAACAAAATAAAGAAACAAAAACAAACCCCAACCAACTAACCTAACATAAAATTATTTCTACCGGTTTACTTATACGCATCAAATTAATGAAATTTATTTCTGCCAGTTTATAAAAGCAAATATTTTCCTATAATTTTTCTACCAGCTTATTGATACACAAGTAGTTAATAAAAATCCAACATAACTACCAGCTTATTAATACATATGCAGTTATTTCCTCATATTTATTGACACGCATGAACTTGATAAAAAATATTGTTATCTATGTCTGTCTGTCTATCTCTATTTACCTAACCTTTCTGAACGCGCAGGATGTGACACTATAGCAAATTTCATGTAAAATAATGCTGATTTTAACACAGAGTTTTCCTTCTGCTCGTATAGTTGCAACAAATTTGCCCAATTATTCATCCATAGATGTGTTCATGCCTTTCCAAAAGGTATTAAAACGAATTGAAACTCAAATAGCCTTGTTCAGGATTTGAATTCGGGTCACCGATTCAATTCCTTGAAAAATGATAGGAACAAAAAAGAGATGTTGACAGGAGAGGAATATATACAAATGGTTTACTATGGTTTTGCAGATTTTTTAAGTACAATAATATACATATTGCTGGGGGGGGGGTAGTATTAATTGGTATTTAGGCAGCTAATGAGCGGTAAAATCACTTTTTGACACCATTTATTATTTAATCTTGGCTCAGTGTATTTTAAAAACATATACAATGTGAACACAGAAAACGCAGTGAAACTGAAGCTTTCAATTTCATTTTAAATTAAATTTTATGTGAATATATGTGCACAGGTGAACAACTGATTGACGAATTGACTGGTTGATTTTAACAGCACGTCTAAGGTCATTTTATGCTTAGAGTTTAGGGAATCATGTTTATTCTACATTCATACTTACATGCTTTATATAGTTATTTCTATATTTTTTGCACACAGTCCTATGAAATACGAATGATTTTAAACAGATCTATCTAACTCACAGATGTGACCCTAATAGGTTCTAATAGCCGAGGTCAGAGTTGACCAGGGAGTAATGGCAATGAAGGGTTACTCCACACTCCCAGAGTTCCAAAACTGGAAACTCAACATCAGATACAGGTGAGTCATACAGAAGATATTCCTTTTCAGGGGCTCTTATCCCGATGGGGATATAGTTAGCATATTGTAAGTCTCACCGACAGAGCTTGCTGAGCAGTAACATGAAGAAATAACGTCTAGACATCGGAAAAACAGTATCAACTAGTCTGTGTCAATTAAAAAAGAATTTTTTTAATTGACACAATCTTATGAAGAACATGATCGTGTAAGAAAACAGTGTCGATCATAAAAAGTGGTTGCCTATATGGATTGCCGTTTAAATTTGCACTGATATCGTATATCGATTGCCAGTAACCAGTGTCTGGAATTTTATCACAGCGCACGAGATTTCTTTGATAGTCGGCACGAGTTACCAATTTAGAAAATAGTCAAATGAACATGGAACTGTGTAGAGCGTTCTGACGTTGTTATTTCATTGGTTAATTCAAATCTAACTTTATTGAATAAACATTTTATTACTGGTCTGGATATTGTACACAGACTTTGGACCTGAAATTCACATCGAATTTCACATTTCATGTCTGGACATGTTCATCTTGTCAGTTAATACAAAGCTTACATCATTGAATTTACGCTTCAGTAAACTGGGCTCTTCGTTTACCTTGGTTGGACATCTGTGAATACGACAAAGGATTAAAGAACGACTCTACATTTTCATCAACTATTCACACAATGCGGTAGAAAACAAGGACAAGATCTGGTCATGTCATGAGGTACTACTAGGGAGCTCCAAATTAATGGTAATTACTTACTACAGAGGCGCATTAGAGTAACGATTATCGTCTTAGGAAATAGAATCAGCAACCAGAGTTCAAATCCTGAATCAGGCTATTAGCATTTCAATTTGAGCTAATCAATTTGCCTTCAGAAAGACATAAATTCATCACTTCCCCTCCCAGCTATGGGAAAATAGTAGGTTAGACTGTTTAAATTTAGCGAGGCAACCAGTATCGGAAAAGGAAAGCACAAAATTCAAACCAACTTAGCTTAAAAATGACGCTCGTGGCGGGGGTGGGTAAAATACATGAAGAAACAGCTGTTTTTTTTTATTTATTTCATCGCAGCATTTGTATAAAATTTATGTAATCTGCCGTTGTATGGTATATGATACTGAAAATCCGAGTTGGAAATCTGTAGTGGGATTTTATTTAGAAAAAAAAACTGTTTTTTTTTTCTCCTGGACAATTATATGCAAGTTGTTTCCGAATTAAAAACCCCAATATTTTTTATTTATTTATGCACCTTCTGGAAAAAAAATCTGATATACACTAAAATCTCAACACTAAGATAATGTACTATAACTGTTTTCAATCTCTGTAATAATTGTTTTACACGGAAGAAAAATGCGCAAATTATACTGACATTTTTATTTCTATTTTTTTTACATACTTAAATTGGCCACACTTTTCTTATCCTGAGATTGGTTAACACCAGCAAATTTTCAGTATTCAAGAAATGTAGACCTTCTGTGATAATTTCATGGTCTATTCATTTAAAGATGGCAATGAAGGATTTACATAACATGTAATTTAAAAATTCCTGATAAAATAACATTGTTTTTATTAAGTTCAAATATTGTGATTGGGAGATTTCAACATTGTGATGAAATTGATAATGACATACAATATTCATGTGTCAGTTTTATGGACAATACATTTTTAAAAATTATTAATGCCAAAATGATTTAATTAATTTGAAAACATTGATTTAATGTTGGACTTAATAATACAGAATGGACATATCCTTTAATTGTAAAATGATTATCAAAATAAGAGTGTTTCCATAAAATATGTTAATTGAAAGATCTGAACATTTCTATGAAATCCAAAATAATAAGAAATACATTTTTAGCATTGGAATTGTTGTAATTTATGATGCGGAGAGGACTTATCATCTAATTAAAAAATTTCTAGAAGAAATAACAGTATTTACATTGAATTGAAATAATGTGATTATGAAGTCTCAACATTTCCATGACTCTCAAAATGCCATGAAATCATTGTAAACCCATGCTAATATAATAGTTTTACCATTAAATATTGTGATTGAGAAATTTCAACATTGTGATAAAACCGAAGTAATATTGCTGACATGTCCTTGGACTAAATATTGTAGTAATTTACGATGGAAAAAAAGACATATTATCTAATTTTAAAATTTGTTTTCAAATAACAGTGTTTTCATTAATTTGAAATATTGTGATTGCAAAATTTCCACATTTCAATAAAATTCAATATGACAGAAAAAATTAATGATTGCCAAAAAACATTTTTGGCAATAATGAATTTTGGAATTGGCTTAGCAGAAAGAACTTACCATTTACTTGTAAAATACCTATAGTTTCGATTAGATTGAAATATTGTGATTATGAAATTTCAGCATTTTCATGAAATTCAAGAAGACAGGAAAAACATTACTAGCAATCTTGAATTTTGAATATGGTAATACTGAAATGACTTAATTTCAAAATCCTTGTTAAATTAACAATGTTTAAATTGAAATATTGTGAACATGAAATTTCAACATTTTGATGAATATGAAATTGAACAGATTTGTAGCAATCTTGTATTTTGGACTTAGTTATGTAAACAAAATAAATTATTATTTAATTGTAAACCAATGTTAAAATCTATATATATACATTGGATATTCGATCTCTTTTTGTCTGTAAACGAAACTACGTCACTGCTTACGTCACAGTAACTTCAACAATTAAGCTAGTGTAGCAATAAGTATTTAATTTATAGTCAGTAACAAGTACAACATAAAAGTGTAACCACTGAATTATATATAGACTCAGGACTGAGAATGCACAATAGATAGTGTAATGTGTCATCTAAAATAAGTTTCAATGAATACATTGATTCATATATAGCTTTTTCACTTTCACATATATGTAAAGTTATTTAATCTTTAGAGTTTTACAAAAAATATTTACAAACATTAGATTTTCCTATATTCTCCTTTGACATGAAATTTGAAAACTTTTGTGTATTTAACTGTATCCTGTTATGTAACTGCCTGCGCATGCCCGAAAACTAAGGTTTGTTTATATTTTGTTACGAAAAAAAGAAAAAAGAAACGGTTTTGGATGCCGATAAAATCAAGATAAAATTTAACAGAAGTATATCTTTTTATACACTAAAATTAAAATATTCGTTCAATATTGATAAAATTTGTTTTCAATAACATTTTGTAGAATTATGTAAAGATTGATGTATTTATAAAATAAATGTCGTCTGAGAGACGTAGGGACCTTCAATTTGATGTGTAAAACTATGCCCCCCCCCCATATTCAACATAATGAAACTTAAATAAATGTTAATCTTATCGTCAAAGGTTTTGGACCATTCAAAAGAAGAAACATAAAAAAAAAAAAAAAAAAAAAATTGATGATTTTTTAAATTGTTTTTCAGCATCCGAAAATAATGAACGAAAACAATGTTGTTTACATATTCGGACAATTTTAATTTGGTCATTGGTCAAACCACAGACTTTAAAAAAAAATTCAGTTAAGAGTCAAATTTTGAGGAAAATTTTGATATCTATTCACATTTTAGACAAATTTCCGTTTAAAATAGTTTTTTTCTTAAAATATATAAGGGGAATATTTAATCTATTTAACTTTATGAAATCCGAAACAAAATATATTTTACTCGTACGATTTTAAAATTTTTCTATAAAGATAAGAGTCAGAAATTTTTAGAAACGTTTTTGTCGTAATACAAAACAAATATCTCAGTGGAGTGGAATAAATAGATGCTTTTTAATTCATTTGTTAAAATATCAAACGTTTTAGTTCATTTATTTAATCCCTCCCCCGGAAATATCCTTTAAAAATTATTTCTACATTGCTCGGTGATCGTTTTTCTTTTGCTAGTAACTTTAATTATTGTGATTGTGAAATGTCATCATTGTGATGAAACACAAATAGATATTAAATATCATTTTTGTCAGTTTATTGGTCTATATATTATTGTAAATTTTGATTAAAAAAATGGTATATTATTAAATTTTAAAATTTCTTTTAAAATAACAGTGTTTCCCATAAATTGAAATATTGTGATTGCAAAATTTCAGCATTTTTGATGAAACAATATGAAATTAAACACATATCTATCATTCTTGAATTTTGAAGTTAGCAATGCGGAGTGGACTTGAATTGTAAAACCCCTGTTAAAATAACAGTAGTTTCATTAAAGTAAAATATACCTTAAATTTGCAATATTGTCGGAATTATTCCAGTTAGCATATTTGTTTTTCTCATACCACAGCCGATAATTTAGTCTCTAGTGAACCCAAATAAATTCATGGGTAAATATAAATACCACCACTGGATTACACATAAAATTATTCTCTTGAAAAGCCTTTGTATTATTTGGATTTTTTCAGACTGTTGTCTTCATCTTTATTTGTTATATACACAAAGCTTCTGCCAATGTGCTCTCCGACCTTCTTCAAGTGTTCTTGTTGAACTCGGTGTAAATGTATTAAGTGACCTGGGTAAAAAGGGGTGGAGATTACTAGAATATGATAATTGGAAAAACGGTTAATTTAACACAAGACAGACTAAATTTGTTTTCCATTATGTCTTTGAATAAACAAACAGAAAAGACAATTTAAAGAACAAGAGTGTCGAATCTTTTTTAAAAAATATTTTTTTTCAATATACAGACATTATGGCGACAGAAAAAAATGAAATTGCAATACGAAAAATGTTACATTCTTAATTCTTAGCTTCTTTTATTTTTGCATAGGTGGAAAAAAAATTAAACGAATACATTTTTTATCACTGCAACTCAGTAGGCAATTAATAACTAGCATATGGAAAAATAACATTATGTTTCAAACCACACACGAGTGTGGGGTTACATTTAAAATGATATTTTATATGCAAACAAAACAAAAAATAATTCATGAAATAATACGAAAATTCTTAGCGATTTAAGAAAAAAAATTCATACGGAATTTGCGAAATTATTATCCTCTTATTTCGTTTCTTACTTCTCTGTTCTTTCCCTCGTTCTTCCTTATTCCCTCGTATTCCTAAAATAACTTTATTCTGGTCATGGATTGGGTTCTTCTGTTAGTATATATATATATATATATATATATATATATATATATATATATATATATATTTATATTTGTGTGTGTGTGTATGTGTATGTGTGTGTGTCTATATGTGTATGCGTGTATATGTTAATCTATATATATGCGTTTATATGGATGTGCATATATGTATGTGTATGTGTGTGTGCATTTATATATATATATATATATATATATATATATATATATATATATATATATATATATATATATATATAATGCATATATGTATATCTATATCTGTATGTATATCTATATATATGACTAATTTTTGAAACACTTTCTTTCATAAATACCCAATATTATCTATTTGATTCTATCATTGTATAATGTATTCAGTAAGTAGTTTCTATATAGACAAAGAAACCGTTAGAAACCTATTACACATAAATGACATAAAATAACAGCATTGACCCCCCCCCAAAAAAAAAAAAAAAAATTCCCATTTCTCGAGTAAAATTTATTCAAGAAAACAAAACTTATTATTTTAAGAGTTTTTCTTTTTGTTTCCACGGCCAAAAATAAAGATCCTTACGTTACATTAACTAACACTGTTGGATAGACACAATTTTCGTCTACAAAAAATTATACCTTGCATAGTAACCACCGTCGACGATGAATTTTCCTGTGATGAGCAAGAGACTGCATTCCTAAGAGGATAGCTCCGAAAATAGGGACTTCTATTTTCGTATTCTGTCCGACAATGTCAGAGGTGAATTTTAGTTGGTAGGATGATTAGCCCATAATTATATCTTTAATTTTTTATAGAGAGAAGTCTGTTGGCAGTCTGGCCAAATGGCGTCTAACAGGAAATAAGAGATGTAATACAGAATTGCATCAGTTGACATTCATTTACCTTTGCTGGACTTTTATGGGAACGTTTAGTAGAAAGGATTACTTTTGAAGAGTCTTTCTCACGTGTGTGGAATGCAGATTCTTATTCATCGCTTTCAAAAATGCATAGGTGATTTCTATGTTTAGGTAACGCCATTGACTGTGTGGAAAATAGTGATTTGTAGCTTAAAACTTGCTCTAGCACCTATCGTGTTCCATGCATCTGTTATGGTTTCTGTTGAAATGAATAAAAGGCATTGGTTTCGTAGCATCCATGTAACGATATTGAAAGAACATTTGAAAATCTATTCTTCGAATGCATATTTGAATTTTTGTTTATATGATAGACTCGCTTTGTCCTGAGATAATCAAAACTAATTTGATCACTGATAAAAAGGGACATCACCAATATATATATATATATATATATATATATATATATATATATATATATATATATATATATATATATATATATACTACGAAAGAAAAAGATGTCATCCCAATTAGTCGTATGGTTCTAGGCTAATATAGAAAGGATATTTTTACGAATACATTGCAATTTGCATTTAAATCGATAAGAAAAAGATCGCGTAAATACAAAGATCGTTTCATTGTTACGGGATGTTTGCTGCACTTATTTGATTTATTATTTCATTTTTTCTTTCACTAATGATGTTTCCATTTTGTTAGTTTTGTAACTTTATATTTTTCAGGTTTTAATCTAATTCTGTGTAAATAAAAAGCAAAATGTCTTTCAAATGATTCGTTTTTAATAGCAAGAAGTATTGATGTGATTTTATAATAGTATCGATGTAGTTTAGAATACGTTCACTGTGTCCTCTGAAAATTATTAAGCACCCCCACCCCACCCGGAGCAGGATAATAAACTGCATCTGCTAGTAAAGCTCCAGTTCTGGACTTAAGATTATTTGTATTCGACCAAAATTCGACCGGGTGCCAAAAATAACCTCTTAACAAAAAAGTAAATATGAATGTACAACAGACATGATTCCGTAACCTATCAGCATAAAATAACCTTAGACTGGTTGACATGTCGTTGATTCTGACTATAGTTGTTTGCAATGCATGTTTGAAGGGGAAAAGTTGATTTGTTACGGATTATTTCTTTCGGGTATCCTTTTGACGTAATGGTTTGCAAGCTCGTTGCGTTCCTGCTTATACTACTGAACAGTGAGTTCAATCCTCACTGAAATGCACATAATAGTAGTAAATATGTTAGGCTTTTCTTTTCTTTATTTTTTAATTAAAAAAAGTTTTATGGCGCCTCACATTCTGTTATGATTAGTGATAAGACTAGCAAGTTGCTAAAGAGTTTGAGTCAATTAGTGGTCAATATTTCTGGCCTTGTGCCACACCAAAGTTAGGGTACGGGCTAACTGATTTTCGTCGCCTCGTAACAGGTGAATAATTTTGCTTCGTGATATTGTTGTTCTGCCTAGGCTTTTGTCATCGCTAACGAACAAGTCCCGATTTCTTTTCAGTAGTCTATCAATTTCAGGCTTAAATTATTCTGGTACATGTGCCTGTTCTAAATCCACATCGGAATTTATATTCTTTTGTTTATTGGGCATATTAATTTCGGTAATACTACCCGCCCTTTCGCATTTAGCTATTGGACACCCCCGCTTCAAGGTAACAGTTTGGTTAGTGTTGTTCATTATTAGCAACGGAAATCTACGAGACTTAGTAATTTTTACTACTGCATTGGCCACAGATATACCGCTCAATTTACTAACGTATCCACTACTCAGCTGTTCAATTTCATATTCATTTCCACCCCAATTTACACACTTAGTTTGTCCCTTACAAGTGTGCAGGTGCTGGGGTTTTAATGTTATCTGTTCTGCCAACCTAATAATAGAGGAAATGTGTACATCTTCTTCTAATGCTATTTATTCCTCTCCAATTCTCAAGGCTCCCAAATCAAAATACATCCTTACCCCATTTTGCATCAGCCAATCACGGCCGAGTATTACATTTCTATTAAGATTCTTCACAACGAAGAAATCTTGGAGTGTGAACTGACTTCTTATTTGAACCTGAAGACGACAAAGGCCTTCAACGTCCAATGCGGACCCATTAGCAGTCCGTAGTCTAACGTCCTTTTCCTGTAGTTCGACTCTCGGTGAAAATTTGTGTAAACCCTACAGCTTATAACCGATACTTCAGCCCCTGTATCTACTAATGCTCTATAATTTCTGCCTCTAATTTTAATGGAAACGGAGTTTGGTGCACCCATATTACCAACTATGTGCGTTGGTACCATCTTGTTCCGCTCGCTGGGCGCCTCACGAGCGGACCTCTGCCGTTTCCCGATGACTGTAGGCGACAGTATCTCTGCATATGGCCTGGTTTGCCACAATTCCAACACCTAATAACACGTTCACCCCTTTCCCACTCGCGAGTTTTTGCGTATGTTACTCCCTTTTTGTTATTCTTCCTATACCTATCTTTATAACTATTCTTTTGTGTCGCAGGACTCACAGCTTCTATTGGTACCCGCCTCAGAGAGTGACAACTCTCCATAGGTTCGTCTTCATATTCAGAAGAAAATGCGCATGTACTTATGCGTATTTTCCATTTAATCTCGGATAGGGCTTTTTGGTAAGCAGCTTCTAAGGTTTGAGACTCATCCTTCATCACCGTCAGCTTTATGTCACGCTCCCTTAGCCCTTCTATGAAGAACCCAAGTACTTGCTTTGCAGCGACTTCATTCCTCCCGTCAGTCCCAATATATGCACCCTCTGCCAAACATAACACCCTCTGCATGTAATCCTGTATACCTTCCGTCCTCTCTTGTCTTATGTTAGCTAGCTCCACTAATCGGGCATTGGGGTCGGAAACCACTCCATAATATTCCCCTAAGGAATGCTTTAATTCATTCCATGTTAACTGTGAATTATTATTTATTAATCTATATATATATTGGCCAACGGCCCCTCCAGTTGTAAGGAGAGCCGCCTAACATTTATCCTCTTCAGCCACGCGCATAACTTGAAAGTATCTTTCCATATCCTCCAACCAAGTCCGGTACCCACCATCTTCCTTACGTACTAATGGGTGTATATTTTTTAACATGGATTCCTCCCTTAACGTGTTCGTCACCGAACTAGTCACATTTCTCAGTTCAGTGGTCAGACCCTGAACGAAATCGGAAAAAGTACGCTGATCCATAGTATGTTTTTTTAATATGCTAGCAACTTTTCTAAACTATTCACAAGAGCAGAATACACACAAGGTACAATCAAAAGTCACCCACCTTTTGTTGATATCTGTGATATGGCGATGGTCTAGTATTGTCGTTGCTGGTAACAGTCTCTTTATCAATCTACGTTTTCTTCAAAAGACAACGCAGCTGGTCAATTTGCACCAAATCGTGTATGTTACACACTGGACCCGTCAAAGAACACAAACACTTGTATTTAGGAAAATGTAAGATGAGATGTTTATTTTCCCCGGTTGTGTACAGCTGAGAGTCGTTGGCAGGGTTACGCAACGTGGAGCCTTCGGGAGTTCTTTTCAAGTGATCTCGAATCTGATCGTCGTCTCTCTAATCGATCTCTACGGGCTTCTTTTATTGTAGTCTGACCCCCGGTGTCACGCCTCTTTGTTCGTGACACCTACACAGTTTTTTCTGTAGACACGCCTCTTCGCCCACGGAGACTGTTTTCATTGCTACGCCTACAGATTTCTGCACCGAAATCATGTCAAATATTCACCTGCATTTCCAGGTGCAAAAGGTCAGGTCAGGGCCACATCCTGTTTTCATTTCCAGGCTGCGCCTGACCCCCATGCACTTCCTATTTAGCCTGGTCCTTGGATGCACTGATCAGACAATATATTACAAAAGTTTAGTTGTTTCCCTGTTAATAGATTTCCGGTCTTTTAGACTAACGCGTCAGAATTTAATAGATATCGGCTTCAAATTATATGGAAATCTCTCCCCAGCATAAGTATTTCATGATATTAGGCGAATGGTCTTTTAAGTTTGAGATACAACAACGAATTCTTTAGATTTATCCCTTAAGCTGTTACATAATTACCTGCTCTTACGAAGGAATAACCTTTAGTTTTAAATTCCAAAAAATGTATTTCCGTTCAAAAGGTTTAAAAAAACACGACGAATTCAAAATGTTCTCCTTTTAGTGTTATAACTGGTGCAGTATGAAACTCCTCCCAGTATTATCGTTTTACTTGATCTTATATTAGTAGAAAAGACGATGAAATTCGTTACTCGAGCTTTTTAGAACATTTGTTACATATGGCTTAATTAGCTAATTCGTAATTATCATCTGAAGGGTGGGGTAAGATTAATTCTATCGTCATTGTTAGAGCTACCCTCACACTGCAACTACTGGTGAAGTAACATAAGTTTCATTTTGCTTCTATGCTAAATTCACGTCTGAAATTTGGTTGAAAATGATCTGTAAATTCAATGTTTTATATTCTAGCCTTCATTGTCGTGTTGTTGAAATTCCAGAAATGAAAGCGTCTCTCATAACTTCGTCCCTACATTGTTTAACTTACGGTCTTAGAAACTGCAACCTATTTATTTTAATCTTTCGAATCTCCTTGAAAAGTCATCGAGATTTTCGCTAGGGTTATTTTCTAGTAGCAGGTAATAATCTTGCAAAGGATCCAATTTGGGATCTTGTTAAAAATAGCGTCTAACTTAGCCAGTGCTAAAAATTAGTATATTTTGTTCTAAGAAATAAATATTTATTTTTCTTGATCTTGAATTGATCTTGAATTGTAAAAATTATTTGAATAACTAAAAATTTATTCAAAAAATTTTTACAATTCGCACTAAATTACAAAGATTTAGAAAAAAGGTTATATTCAAATTTTGCCTCGGGAATATATGTGGTATTTAAACAGAGCAGGTGTAATAACATTGTACTAAACAGAATTGACTTACGGCTAAGCTTAATCGAACTCTACTGGAGACAGAGTTGGTATTTATCTAACCTGTTCGCCATGGGTAGGAGGGGTCTCAAGTATGGGTCATCAAGCAACAATCAAACACGGTATTCAGTTGGAACGGATATTCGACTGGGCATTTGACTATCCAAATGTAACAGAAGGTGAGGCAGAAGTTGGGTCTAAAATTGCTTAAAATTCCATTGATATTCCCCTTTTGGTGCGCCTCAGGTACCAAACAAAAAACTCGGCTATGTCCCCTTTAGAAGAGAAACTGAATCAACAAGAAAGCAATGCATTTTCACCCAATAGACAGAGTTGGACAGCCAGCCAGGCAGCCAGCCAGCGCGCACAGACTAGCTAGATTCTCCGCTATAGACAACACCGCTAGTTGGAGCGCTGCTGTTGCTGACAATAAAGGTATATTTACTATAATTTGTCATCTGAGGCCTTCTATTCACAACGAGTATTTTCTGAACGATTTCGTCTATTTCATCTAATTCTCTGCCAACTTACAAGCAATGATCAATGAAAGTGCATCTGCACACCAACCATATACTGGTCCAAAGCCACAACGCTACAATTGTTCTATTTTCTGCTTTTTTTCGTATAACAAGAGATATCTCTATTACACAGTTTTTTTTTCTGATTCGTTTTTAGTCAAACTAGTGACCAAGGTAGTTCACTTTTTTCTGTTTCTTTTTATTCTTAAAACTAAACATAGAGATCTATGTCGTCTACCATTTCTCTCCTTAACACCATTACTCAGAGACCAGGCTTTTATAAAATATCACCTTTTCTTGATAAAATTATATTAAAATTAAAAAAAAATTAAACTAAAATTTAAAATCCAAATCACCTCTTAACAACATTAAAACAAAACATGCTTTTATACCTCTAATTTCCTTCTCTACAACTATAAACATCTCCAGCTTATACAAATTAAATTTGATTACTTTTATTTTATTTTATTGTTATAATCATAATCATTATGATCAACTTCACACCACTAAAATGTTCTACACCTGCCTAAGCTATTGGCTCACTGAAGAACATGTGACAGCAAGTTTCTTTATATTTTCAGATTTCTTCTTCCCAACCTCCAAACGGAAAAATAACAACACACTCATTTATTAAGATACAGTAAATTTTAACAATAATCACTAAGATTATATTAAAAAAAATAAATAATAAATTACCAATATAAATACACGTATTCATTAAATTAATAAACAAATTTAATTATATAATAACAACATAAACTCAACTTGCACAAGTCAATAATATTATTTACGAAAATTAAAAATTTCCCTTTTTTCAAATGTCACTAATCACTAAATATTCTTTATTCTCAAACCGTAAGTGTCGCCAAACATTACTCTATGTAAGCGTCTAAAAAAAAATTATTTTTTAGAACACTTCTAAATTCTCTGTATTTTGACCGTTTTAACTTCAAATATCAAACATTTTCCCTGAAGAAAGCCGTTTTCTTTGTATACTTAAATATTTTATATTTCTCTATTATTATTATTATTATTATTATTATTATTATTATTATTATTATTATATTTCATATTTAAAAATAATGATAAATAGAATACAATGTGTACATGGAAAACTCACGACCGAAACACGTGTTGGTATTTCATTAAACCACTTTTATCCATTCAACATTTTATTTCCTTTATTTATTAATCTTTTCAACATATTGTCGGATTCATTTCCATTTTTCAACTTACATAGAGATCTATGTATTATACATTTATTGCTTAGTCTAACTAGCGATCGATGTATTAAAGAGAAATGAGAATGTAAAAATCTAGTGCATGGCACATAATATTAAGTTCAGTCGATTTCTATTATTGACCCATTAATTGTGTGCCCTCAGAGACTTGGCGACACGTGTGTCTTTATGTATATCTTTGTATGTTTAGTTGTAGGTAAATATAGACGTGTGTGTATTTAAGTTACTGTATTGACATGCGGAAGAAAGCATACAAAAAACAACAACAAAACAATAAAAAAAACAACATTCAATGAAAAACACAACAACAAATGTTTCACGTGGGGGCGTCTATATCGAATCAGATTGCTTGAAAGATCATTTTAACCACCTTTATTCACTCCCTCTCTGTCGACTTATCACTGATGTACTCGGCGCGTAATGAGTGCAGACTTTCCCTTCAACGGTATTTTTTGTAGCTAATGCAGTAATTGTAGCTAATTCAGTAATTGTATTATTTTTAATGCTACATGAAAAAAAAGTAGTCTCCAGACAAGATGGCTGCATTAGCGAATTGAGTTCACTAATGTACTACACTATAGAAACTAATGCACTGGCAGTAATTTTTATGGATTTCCAAAAGTATTTCGCCGCTGGAACAAAAAAATCAAGTGACAGCAACACTATGGCATTTTCTATTCTTCTTCTTCTTCTTCTTCTTCTTCTTCTTCTTCTTCTTCTTCTTATTATTATTATTATTATTATTATTATTATTATTATTCATTTGATTTTTAGCTTTAATTTCGCATTCTTACAATCTTTCAACTGATCTTTACCCAAGACCTAGTGTAAAGGAAGGTAGTTATAATATGCATTCTATGTATTTATGATTTTGTTTTTCGTTGTTTTTTGTTTTTTGCTGTTTTTTTAGGGGGGTGGGGTACTTTTCTATTTACATTGATAGTACTCATCTAAGTACATGAGCAGTTTCGCAAAGTGCAATATTTTGTATTTCATATAGGCTGGGACGGCCATGTATCTTGTAAATGTGTTTACCTGTCCCTTTCTTGATCATAACCCGGAGTCCGACTATTACTGACACAGTGCTAGTTTTAAGGTACCACATTTTTAATTCTTTGTGCGTATAGTCCCTGTAGGAGTTTTTGTTCCTTGGCATTTTTTAATTTATCTACATCTAGTGATTTTGTTTCTTTCTTTTTTTTGCGACTTCAATCGCGTTATCTTTTGTCTATTTTTGGGGATGAGATCGAGTAGTTTAGCAAATCTATTGCTTTCTTTGCTTGCTGATTATTTTTTTCTTTTGCTTCTGGTGTACATACAATCTTTTATAGTGTCTTTAATCTTATAGCAGTAGTTTGAAGGTCAATTCTAATTGGATTAAGGCTCCCCCATCGTGTCTCTGATGTATATTTGACTGATGCATTCTGTGGCCGGTTATAAATTTACTTTAGTATCCATCTTTTTTATTTTCGTAAGTATCCAGTTTATTATATTAAAACTGTATGTCACTACTAGTACTGTAAGGGTGTTAATTGATGTAACTTTATTTTAAAAAATAATGTTTTTCATTTTTCTTTCATTTTTGCCTTTATCATTATTATTATTATTATTATTATTATTATTATTATTATTATTATTATTTACTCCTTTTGAGTTTTCACATCAGCATTAGCTGATGGTCTTTAATAATAATAATAATAATAATAATAATAATAATAATTTACTCCTTGCTAGTTTATCAAACCAGTTTTAAGTGGTGGTCTTTCACTGGAGTGCAAGTCTCCTCATATCTCCTGCACTCATATTCTAGCCGATCTTAACAATGCAGTGATCTAGATTATTCCTCTCATTTCCAATTCCTCCAGTCTTTTTTCCAAGCATCTGGAGACCCTTTCAAGCGCATCTTTATGTCCCACAGTTCTTTTTTGTTCTATGGCAAGGTCTAAGTATTTGCCTTTTTCGCTTTCGTTCATTTTCCCTCTGTTGTCCACTGGAATGGTAAAATCCATTGGAGGACAAGTTCTTTTTTTCTTGGGGGTTAATATTGTCTGGTCTTCTCACCGAGATTAGGCGGTCCGTTTGTATCTCAAAATCCAAGAGAATTCTATGCATCTCATTTTCTAGGACGAATTCTGGTTTATATATATATCATTCATTAGTATGGTCAAATTTTAATCTCTTCCATAATTCTGAGTAAATCACTTTTTTCACACAGTCGTGCCTAGCCTTGTACTCCTTTTATGCTAGTATGTTGTATTCACTTACTATGGGATCAATAGTTTCGTCTCTTTCTCCACGCAACCTACACTATTCTGTTGCGTATCAATTTTCGCTTTGGGAAAATTGTTTTTATGTCATTATTTTGTGCTGCTATTAATAGAGATTCAATTTGAATCTCAAAGTTTCCATTTCTTAACCATGTCCAGGTCTTCTAATGTGAAATCTCTCCAGTTTTTTGCTTGAAGTATTCATACAATTTGTTTTCTCTTCCTTTCTATTTTCTAGTTTTTGTTGTTTTTCTGTTTCTCAATATGTTTCCATTGGCTGCTGTAATTAGCCTTTTTTTTTCTTTTCCTGACACATATAGTCCGTATATGTCATCTCTCGGTGTAAAGCCTTGTACATCATCAATTTCCTTGTCTTTTGGTTCATTTGTCTGAGTTCCTCCATTCTCCATTTTAAGAATAGTCCAAGAGGGACTGTCCATGAGTTTATTCCGTTGACAAGATTTCTGCAGCAGAGCTTCCGTTCGAGACGTTTCTTCTGAGATATTCTTTTCTTACTTAAAAAAAATCAGCTGTTTATTTGATAGAAGATGCCTGTTTGAATTTTAACCTCTGCTAGGGCTTATCCTTCTGCTGCTAATTCCACTTTCCAGTTTTCCATGGCTTTCGTGGTGAAGTCTATGACTTTGTAGGATATTTTGCACATTTTCAGACATTCTATTATCCGAGTTTGTGCAAACATATCATAAGCCTTTTTTATTCTATCCATGTCATGGCTACATTTTTCAGCGTTGTTTTTACCTCCTTGTGGATGTACTGATCTATGTATAGTAGATCATTTGTCCTTCTTGTTTCCTTGCAACATCATTTCTGTTCTTCCCGAAATAGTATGAGGTATACATGCGAGTAATATATGTATTATCTTATCTGTGCAGATAGGATTTTCCTAATTATAGATAAACACGTCATTGCTCTATAATTGCTGGAGACGGTTCCTTTTTGGGGGTCTTTCCGAATCAGGGTAGCTTTCTTCTTCGGCATCCAACCGGGAATGCTTGCTTCTTCTCGATATTTGCCCAGTTGCTGAAACAATCAGGCATGCATCTTTAAAAACCAGAATCCATGTATGCCGTGATGGCCCGGTGTTTTCTCTTTTGGTACCTTCTTGGGTGTTGCTCTTAGTTAGTCTGTAAGATTTCTAAAAATGTTATTCATGTATATTTACAAACCAAAGACACGCTTTTATATTAAGATAGTTTTTGATTTTAATAAAAGAAATAGTAATTTCATGTTGTTGTTAGCATATATGAAAAATTAATTTTGCACTAACGATAAATTAATATTGTTATTTTTTTTAATTATAAGACTTTAAACGAAAGACACGTTTTATATTAAAGACACATTTTTATATCAGAATAAGAATTTAATTGAGATCTCTGGCACCCAGATATTACTTTAATAAATCAGAAGTTTTGCTTATCAATCAAATTTAATAGCGATTTTTAAAAAAATAAATACTTTTTAATTTTAAACTTATATTGTTATTGTTGTTTTTAGATTATAAAACTTTAAACGAAAGACACGTTTTTATATTACAATATTTTTTTATTTAATCAGAAGAGAAATACAGATATGTTTATTTAAATAGAAATAGTTTTTATTTACAAACTTTTTTATATTTATTTAAATAAGAGGATCTAGTTCTGAAATTTAATTTCCTTGTGCCTCTCCATGGATTTCTACCTGATCCCGATAAACTAATATTGTTATTGACAATAACAATATTCTTTCAGATTAAAACTTCTGATTTAATGTCTGTGTGCAAGAGATCTAAATTAGATTCCTATTCTGATTAAATAAAAACAATCTCTTATATAAAAACGTGTCTTTTGCAAAATCAATTTATCACATATGCTAACAAGAACATGAAATTACTTTTTTCTTTTTAATTTTAATAAAATCAAAAACTGTTTCAGTATAAAAACGTGTCTTTGGTTCCTGATGAACAAACTTTAAAAAAATCTTACATAGAAATTTCTAGTATGAAAAAGAAAAGAAAATAGAGTGGAAAAAATAAATTCGACTTGTTGAAGAGTGTGTGTGTGTGTGTGTGTGTGGGGGGGGTCAACAATGTCGTCGCCGTCACAAAATCTATAGCACAAAATCCGTCGTCGTCGCAAAACCACCAACTCAAACATCTTCAGCAAGCAGCTGAAAAATCGCAACTACTGCTGTCGTCACCCCACTTCTACTTATCCAATTTTTCTTTCAACATCCGGGTGTCTGCACCACACGCACGAGATTCTCGAGCCAAACCCGACCGCTGGAATCATCATAGCCATCATCCGGGCACCTGGCGCTTACATCCGGGACTGCAGCTTCTAGACCTCGGTGACAATGTTTGCATTCTGAAGGAAGCGGGTTCGATTCTACAGTCCGACATGTCAGGCAAAGCCTAGCCCGCTTCCTTCGAGAATACGGCAGGCCTTGACGTTCGCCACTCACCTCGTGTTCTCTGTCACAAAATTCTAATGTAAAAAATCGTCTGTTGCTTTTGTTTACAAACAACCGGAAGTCTGCGGCGAAAAGTAAAAGCTGTTCTTTTGAAAACTGCTCTCAGCTGGGTGCGTATTAGATACTTGGCCCGGTTGAAATTTACACATCTTAAATGAAAATGTTTTATAAGATGTCAGTCATGTATGAATTCCTCCCATCATTAAGGTTGGCTAGTTTTACGACATGTACATGACTCGCTGGGCAATTTAGAAGTCAGTTGAAGAATTTTAGTCTCCGACTACATATAACGTACAAAAAGGAATTGATAGATAGATAGATGAATATGATTTGTATTAAGAATAGTTTTTATTTACTAATCTTTGGTATGACCCACAGGCTTTAGATTGCTTACAGTACCTGCGGTTGCTTATTTTTTCACCCATCTAAGTATTGAAATAGGTTAATCACAGCTTAACTTCTGTTTTTGCGTGATTTAACAGTATGCATGTATTAAGAATAATTATTTGAAGTTATAATTGTTCACAAAAGATAAACAAATAAAAAGATTACACTATATAACAAAATTTATATATTATTATTATTATTATTATTATTATTATTATTATTATTAGCATAACAAAACCGCTCTTCGGGCGGTGTAAAAATAAAATTTTGAAAAATATAGCCTGAGCCGAGTGGGATTTAAAATTCAATGTCAAAGTAGGTCGTGTGACTGGAGTCAACAGTCAGCAATCTGTAGTAATTGATGGGACTCCACGCCACGTCAGACACTTGCGCCCCTGTTCAAAACCGCACTCTCCCGAAGATGAGAGCTCCTCTGAGGAAAGTATGAGGCTGTTTCAGGTGGGATCCTCCTCATCATAATCATTCACTGCCAGTGATTATTCAGATGAATCATCTACAGACGAGCCGAGTCTGGGACATCATCCCCGCGCCATCGGGAGAGGGGAGACTGACACTAGGGAACATTGCGATCAACGAGAAAGGCAAGTCAGTGTTACTCGCCTGAGAGCTAGGCAAGGGTCGTCCGATGACGAGATACCCACAGACAACCCGGTATTGCCAAGCGATCCCACTATCACCGTTTGTTGCAATCGCCAGGGTAACCAACCCGACCCCGTCCCCCTCAGGAGAAGCACGCGTCGAAAACGTCCTGCTCACACCTTCACTTTTTGTGATCACGATATCAGGTGGGGGGTGTAGTAACGAGTCGAACTTACCTGACTCAAAGCGACCCAGATGCCTGGCCTGCGAAACTGTCCCTGGCACGGAAAGGAACGTAGTCGGGGGAAGAAGGAATGTGGTACGCCATTATGCCCACTCTGAGTAAGAAGTGTCAAGAAATTGGAGGAGGCAGAATGGACTTTTTATAGAGGTTGCGAGGAATTATGGGTGACTACCCATAGTGCATTGCAACTTTTATTTGACTATAAAAGCGACCTATTTTGGCCCGAACGACACACTGCATTTTTGCTCTTCAGTAACAGTGTTGAGAGAGCAGAAGAGGAAGTGAAAGAAGAGGAAGAAAAAGAAGAAGAAAAAGAGAAGGAGAAGCTGGTGGACAATTTTCAATATATATATATATATATATATATATAATATATATATATATATATATATATAATTCACGTCTGGAACGAGAGATAGAGATCTTTTGACCGTCAAGTAGTCAGGGAGATATATTGTTTTGACTGTTACGCCTTCAGAGAGAAGTGAATTCTGCCAGTATATAGTAAAATTTACTGTTGCCGAAAAAATTCTAAGAGCCAATTTGACAATCTCTCATTTTCTCTCTCGTTTCAAACTTTGCAAACGAAAATATAGTAACGAAGGTGAGATTTCTTGCGTTTGCGTTGGTTTGATATTAGCGTAATAAGACAAATCTCTCTTATCCAGAAAGGAGTCAGGGACCTGTTTACTTTTCAGGAAAGAAGGAATCAACAGAAGAACTGAAGTTCAAGGTCCGAGCTGTGCCTTACGTATCTCACCATCCACTCTCCAAACAGCCCACCACCATAGCAGTCCGATGCTGATAGCACAACAACAGTTTGACAGACACAAATCACACAAATATTTTCCCCGTGGCTACTACAGAGCGAGAAGTAGTACAGAACACAGGAAGTTTTAATTTCGTGCCCACTACACTGATGACAACGTTACGTTAATATGTACTCTACGCTTTCGCTGCTTTACAACGTTCATGGTCCATACTACTTCTCGCTTTGTAGTATATATATATATATATATATATATATATATATATATTGGCCATTCTTTAAAATCATCCTTGCTTGGTCTGAAAGTCTTTAACTTGTATTGAAATTAACAGCTCTTCTCAAATTTCTATCATCTTTTTTCTGTAACAGCGGATTACATTTTTGTTGTCTTCTCTACTCCATTTTTCTGGTGTCTCTCTGATGTATTGTTCCTTTAGACATTGTTTGTGTACCTGAAATTAGTACAGTGTTGTGATGTTAGTCCCAACAGTAAAAAGAAGTCAAGTCGAGATGGGGTAAAATAAGACAAGTGTATTTACAATTAATGGTACATGTACGACTAGCTTGTCGTTAACGGGAACAGTTCTCCCTTTCCACTCGGTGTCTCACTATTTATAGTGAGAACCGGTGCATGTTCTCCACTGTAGGAACGGCCGGTACAACACCCCCCTTTGAAAATATCCCGTCTGGGGATTAATAACGTTTTTGTTTGGGGTTCACCATAATCAACTCAGTCGATTTCCGTTTTCTTTTTGATCTCCTATTCTCAGGAGTAGTCTCTGGTATGGGCACCTGAAAAGTATCAAACACTGTGTCCATGATGTCCTCTTCGGGCGATATGGTCACCTCACTGTTCGAGTATCTTTTCCGGATTTGGTTAGTGTGACGTTTGTGCACGAAATCTGGTCCCTTAATCATATAGACCATGTTGCCTATTTGTTTATCCACAGTGCCGGACTCCCAGAAAGTCCTATTGTTTTTGTGAATCTTAAAAAAGATTTTTTCACCAACTTTATACCGTTTTTTTGTTATCGGTTTTTTTCGCTTGGGATTATGTGCCAGAAACAAGTCTGACGTTAAGATATTTTTAATTTTCTTTTTCTTAACATAAACTGTAGGTGAACTCCACTCAATTTTTGAAATGACACCCATGTTTTCGAATCTTTCTAATTCACCGTTTATTTGCTCTATAGCAGCGTATGGAACATTTCTTTTCTTTCTGAACACTGGCTGTTCATTCAATTTGACTTCAAATCTTGCAACCGCTTTCGTACACCTTCCAAGACCCCCTGAAAATACGTCTGGAAAATTTTCTTTTGATTCCCTCTTGAGTTTTTCTGCCTCCGCATTTGAATCCTCAACCTTTTGGCAAAAAGAACTTAAAGGCAGATCCCATAGTCTAAACTTTTCGATCAGATCAGTTCCAAAGAGGTTATTTGATTTTCGCATGACGAAGATTTTGGCCTTTTCGGTCTTATTCTGGAAAGAAATATTCGTCAATAATTCCCCCTCGAAGGTTATTTTTTCACCACTGACACTTCTCGCCGTTTTTTGTGATTTGATCATAGTGGGTCGCCCAAGCTTCTTCCATGTCTGTACATTAATGATGGAAATGTCAGACCCACTATCAAGCTGAAGTCTTACTTTCTTTTTAAACATTTTGACCTGTACATATTTCCGGATATTTTGTTCCTCAGGTTCAATTTTTGTCAGTTTAATGGATGTCTTTCTACCAGATTTTCTTTTACAACATGATGCCTTATGACCCTTCTGGTGGCAGTGGTCACATTGGTTAAATTTGTAGGGACACTCATTATACCAATGTTTGTCTCCACACCTCCAACACGGTCCCGGTTGATTTTTACCATGTTTTTTTCTCTGGTTATTTGTTGAAGTCAATTTTTTCTTCTGATGGATCTTTTTTATGTGCGACACTCCGCTTTCCTCTATGTCACGACTGTCCTGTTTTAACGCAACAAAACGTTCACAGTCTTCTGCTAGGTTTTGAAGTGTTAGATTCGGTACACTTTCGAGTTTATTTAACACACGACGTCTGATTTCAGAGTCTTTATTTAAGACCAGACCTTGCACGAATATTAAACATTTAAAATTATCTGATGATAATTCCTCAAGTTTGAAATCGTCGCAATGCTTATTCACTATACTTGCATACGTAGTGTAGTCGTCTTCCTCTCTTCTAGTGACATTCATACACTTATATCTCCTGTGAAAAGAGAAGTTTTTGTCGAAAACAGTTCTGTTAGTAAAGTAACTGTTTCTTGGAAGTTCAACTCACTGGTCTTTTTTGGAAGGATAAAATTCACGAACTTTGTATGCTCGGCAGCCCCTAATTTTCTTAGCAAAAATCTAACTTTTTTAGAGTCTGTCCATGTACTGCAGTCCGATACAAAAATATCCTCATATCTTCTATAGAAGTGCTCAAAAGTGACATCGTCTTCTGGATTATATTTGAAATTTTCAATAGCGTTCCACACAGCCGTCTGGGAGAATGCATTATGATTCTCGCTTGCTTTCGATAACTGTGTTGCCTCTAAAAATTTCCTCTGTTCCTCCTGTGTTTTTACCAAAAGTTCTTCGAAGTGTCTCTGCTGTTATAGCAGTCTTTCTTGGAATTTTTCTTCCAGTGTGGTCGCAAGCTCTTTTTGTTCAGCATTTATTTTTCTTTGGGCTTTTTGCTGGTCCAAAAGCTCTCTTTTAAATTTCTCCTCACTTTCAATTCGTTTTCTTTCTAGTTCTAATTGTTGTTCGGTTTGGAATTTAACTAATTGAAGAAGAGAATCTTTGAATTCAGTATCCATCCTTATCTTTTACACTTGTACAATTCAGTTTTCCGTTCAACGTGCTTAATTAGTTGTTCAACTAATACAGTTTTAGTTCCAGTTCTTTTGTTTGAAAATAGAAACTAAATAAAGTCTTTTTTTTTCTGCACGTAAAAACAAAGTCCGACCAATAGCTTTTTTTTTCCTTTTCTGCATGTAAAAAAACAGTCCGACCAATAGATTCTGTTCAACACAAAAGAAAAAAAAAACACAGCTTTTATTTCTTTATTTCAATTTGTGTTCTTACACACAGCAAAATAAAGTTCGTCGCTATAAGCATGATAAGACTAGTTTTATCGGAATCTTTTTTTTTTTTTAACCCCCCCTTTTTTTTTTTTAATTCTGACTTGCTTATTTAACGTCTTTTGTTTAGAAACACAAATGACTTACGCGAATATTTTTTTTTCTTGTCTGCCTTTTCTTTCCCTTGGCCAATTTGGTAGACCGTTTTAATAAATAGTCAAGCGAATTTTGCTCTAATAAATAGTCAAGCGAATTTTGCTCAAACAATTATCTTAACGAGTCAGTGAACTTAAAAAATTTAAAGTCTTACCGTGAACAGATTTCTCGAATCTGGGGAAGGCAGTCAACTTTTTTTCTTTTGAACACTTAAGGTGTCAGTATATTCCATTAACTTAATAATTGAGAATATTTTTCGCGTTCTTTTTGAATTTTGCAGTAATTACTTTGCTGTTAACTCTGAATCCAAAAATCTGTTTGCAATGACGAAGCTGTTTTCCGTGAAGATCTTGTATATCAATCACTTTAGGTGATTTTTCTTTCAGTGAACTCGTTCCGACTACTCGTCGCCAAACTGTTGTGATGTTAGTCCCAACAGTAAAAAGAAGTCAAGTCGAGATGGGGTAAAATAAGACAAGTGTATTTACAATTAATGGTACATGTACGACTAGCTTGTCGTTAACGGGAACAGTCCTCCCTTTCCACTCGGTGTCTCACTATTTATAGTGAGAACCGGTGCATGTTCTCCACTGTAGGAACGGCCGGTACAACATACAGTCAACATTCTCAGGATGCCAACCGGATACTTTATATTGGCTATTAGGGAGCACCTGCAGATCATGACTCTCAAATCTGCCATTTGAGTTCCATGTTTAGTTGTATTTATATTTGACATTTTCCATGGGTAGTATATCATGGCTATACCAGGGTAGATTAGTGTCTGTGCTCCTCACACAGATGAGACCTGGTATTCTTCCAAGGAGGAGGTAGTGGGGTACAAAATATTTTTGTTGTTTGTTTGTTTGTTTGTTTGTTTGTTTCTTCCTTTCTGTTTACATTTGTTTCCCTTTATCATAATGTTTAGGTAGAAAATGGTCTCTTTAATTTTGTGTTAGACTGAAATTTTGCTTTTTGAAATGAATAAAAAATGTATTTGAAATATATTCAAAATATTCTCTTTATAAACTATTCCAAATGTATTTGATCTGTTGAAAGAAAATCCCCGTTGTATATGGACTTTTTCTCAAAAACGTCTTAGTTTCATCAGAGAGATTGCACACTTTTCGGAGTAAGTTATAAATATTCTTCTTTAGAGTCAGATATTCTCAAAAGCACTATTTTATTTTGTGCATTTAGATCTCACTAGATTTGACTTATTACCTTCGCACACACACACACACACACACACACACACACATACACACACACACATACACACACACACATATATATATATATATACATATATATATATGTGTGTATGTGTGTCTGTGTATGTCTGTGTATAAGTTGAAGCGGGTGAAAAATGTAAGCGGATGAAAAATGGAAAGCAATCCTATATTAATATGTTGAAAGGATAAATGAATATAAAGGAAAGAAAATGTTGAATGGATAACATTAGTTTAATGAATTACCAACACGTGTTTCGGTCGGCAGTTTGTACATGTACACATTGTATTCTATTTATTATTATTTTAAATATGAAATAAAATAATAATAAAAACTTATAAAATATTTAAGCATACAAACAAACGGTCTTCATCAGGGTAAAATGTTTGATATTTCACGTCAAAATACAGAGAATTTTAAAGTGTTCGAAATATATAGATATATGTATAATATACTAGAAAAATGTGACTCGTCGGGTCACCCATTGAGCTCAGGTTACATTGCTGAAAAAAATCACAGGATAATATTATTTCGTCAATTTATAGTTTTCAAAAACTGTCCAAATAAGTTAGATTTTACTGAGAATAGACACAAAAATGGGGGTTGTACTTCTTTGGTACACCTATACACTTACTCAATCCAGTACATCAGTTTTACACATGCGCAGATGCTTAGATTTGTCTGTCGTACCATACGGCTGAAAATCTCTTCATTTACGAAGATTAAGTTTCTTATTCATTTTATTTTATTTATATTTATTTAGCAATAAAACAATTCAATTCTGTAATTTTATATAAATAGACTAGTTCGCCGGCTCCGGTAAAATAGACAAACTTGCTTTTAGGCTTATTTTACCGGTCCTAATAAAATAGACCAGAGGCTATTTAGCCAGCAAATATATTTTAAATATATCTAAATATATTTCAAACTATCTAAAAGCTAAAAGATTAAAATGGTTGTTGACAAGCAATCTGGGATTATCTAAAAGGTAATTGTTTAAAAAGTAGGCAGTGCCAAAATGCCGTCTGCTTTTCATTTTAAAAACGAATTAAAATTAATTAAATCGATTATTTAAGGTCAAATTTTTGTCTAAGTCGAAAAGTAGTAACATAATGAGCATCAATAAAAATTAAGCCAAATAATATTACACATGTAATTTATTTTTGATACATTTTAAACTATTTTTTTGGTAAATTTTGCTCAAATATATTGTAAACATGGCCGCCAAAGATGACGTAAAATCCGTATTTTACAAAATAAACATACCCCCATCCCGATTGAAAAAATACAAAAAATCAGGGAATTATCCGATTTTAATGAATAATTGTCGAAAAGAGTAAAAAAAAAGAAAAAAAAAGAAAAAAGAAAAAAGATCTCCAAAATTATATTTTTATTTTAAATTTATTTTCCGATTTTCGGTACTTATTTTCGGCCAGGATAGCTCCCTTAAATTTTTTTCTTCTATTCAAACCTTCGGTTTTTTGTCTTTTTATTAATACTGTAATTACTTTCAACTTTATCTAACCCCACCGATAGTTTGTGCCCCCGAAATAAGGGGGGGGGGGCGGGTAATCAAACTTAAATAACCTGAAAAAAATCAGAAAGTTTTGAAATAGAATAACTGATGCATTATAAAACTCATTCTTTGATAAATCAACACTGTACATTTCATTAAAACCGGATAATTCCTTAATTTTTAGTAAGTTTCTTTCAATCGGTGTGTATGTGGGGGGTAAATTTATTTTGTAAAATAAGGATTTTGCGGCAACTTTGGCAGTGCCTAGCAAGTAGATTTTTATATTTTACCGAAACCAGCTAAATAGCATCTTGCTAGATTTTTACTAAGATTTATTTGATGTGTTTGTCTCTTTGACCCTATAAATTTTAAAAATTAATAACGTAATTAAAAAAATATATTTTCAAACATGATATTCAATTTTATTTTTTTAGGAATCTTATCTACATTTCTTTTTCAAAAATTAAACAATTATTTTCTGTTTCCCCTCCCTCGATAAATTTTGAGTAGATTTTTGATCTTTGTAAATTGAAAATTTAGTAAAAAAAACTTTCGAAATTTAAATATCAAAGCAAACTTTAAACTGATCAGGAAGAAAGTTATTTTGCAAAGTGAATTAAATTAAAAAAAATAAATACGACAGGAGAATTAAAAAAACAAAACAAGGCAAAATATGTGATCGTAAAGAGAGAAAGAAGATTGGAGGTGTGGTAGGTAGATAGGCTTTCTCTCTCTATTGCTATGTTATTGGCTGTTGTTACTGGCTGCTGAACTCTCTCTCTCTCTCTCTCTCTCTCTCTCTCTCTCTCTCTCACTCACACACACACACACACACACACACACACACACACACACACACACACACTTCTCTCTCTTAACTCCCCAGATAGAACTAACTATTAGAGAGGTGGAAAAAAAAGGCAAAAAGGTAAGTGAGGGTCGGGTCAGTTTTTGACTTAATTGCAAATTACGACTAATTAGAACCAAATAAAATGGATATTTTCAAAAATAATTTAATCCTAAATCTAAGGAATACTTTGTGATGTGTTTTGTGTCCTTAAACTAAATAGGGAAAAAAGCTTTAGGGAATCAAAAGTTGATTTGCTCAGCTTTAGTATTATATATAATCATCATCATCATCATCATCATCATCATCATCATCATGTCGCGCAATTAGCCTGGATATCCAGGACAATCTCTCGCCAACCCTCCTTATCATTCATTGACCCAGGGAGGTCCTCCGGGCTGCATCCAGAATCCTCGCAGCGTTGTCAATGCCCATGTATAGGCTTCCACAGGAAAACGTCGCTTATGAGCTCGTCTTTGCTTCTTCAGCAGTGTTCAGCATGCCTTGTCCGTCTCACTCGAATGGTTTGTGACATGGGGGGCAGTTGGCCATACAACTGTTTCCTTGTGGGGTGATGTTTCCTTGTGGGGTGCTGTTTCATTGTGGGGTGTTGTTTCCATGATTTGTGGTTATATCAATGCTGCTGTACGGCTGCACCACCTGGATCCTAACAAGGCGCCTTGAGAATAAGCTAGATGGGGCTGCACAAGAAATCTGCTTGCGGTCTTGAACAAATCAATATATATATATATATATATATATATATATATATATATATATATATATATAGCCTAAGCGTAGAAAAAAGGATATGATAATTGCAGATTATGTGTGTAAGAAAAATTATGTTTTCTGGAATATGTCGTAATTTGCCGAACAAAAAAATGAATTTATTTTTAAATGCAGACTCATTAACTGAGTTTTTCTTTAACTTTACTATCTAATTGATTTAAAAATGTATTTTTCTGTAACTACACTGGTCAGATTTCTAAAATCAATAATTTGTATATTTTTATGTACGTGGTACGTGAACAAACTCCTAGACCATTTCCTCCTACCATAGATATAATTGATTAGCCACTTTTTTTAAATATGTATTTATGCGTGTATTTCTGTGTATGTATTAATAATAAACCGATGTCCCTTTTTTATGGATGTCTTTACAGGTTGTATCTAAAATAAACTGGTTCTCTTTAAGTGATAGTCATTATCAACAAAATTCACGAACAAAAATAGCAGAAAGAGACACGATTCAAAATGAATTTCCAAAAACATTCATAAAAACTTAAACTACTACACCAGAACTCAACAATGAACCATATAACTTTTCTTTAGAATAGAAATATTTCTTTATCGTTTTACAATTTGAAAGAGAAAATGTTTTCCCAACATTTAAGATTTCTTTCCTTTTTTTATTTGTTTATTTACTGCTGTTGTGCAGAATTTTTCGAAAAATGTGCCCAGTATGTCGTCCCACACATCTGAATGTGCCCCGTATGTCGTCCCACACATCTGAATGTGTAAGCAATAAAGAGGTTTTAAAACGAACAGTTTGTTCTTGTTGATCTATTTAGATTTGCTAAGCCCGCAGATTTAAGCCGAGCGTAAAACTGATAAGCGGTTTAACATTATTCTGTAAATTTCTATATTCAATCTCCCGTCAAAGAATTACGCTATCTTAATTCTTTTCCTGTCGCCTAACTGTAGACATCCATTAACAAGAGAGAAAAAATATTTAGTATGAAAAGGTTGTGCACAGCGATTGTTACATTTCTTTACGCTTACTGCAATAAAAATGCAAACCTGATGTATGTAGAAATATTGCAACTCTTGTGTGCATTCTCTGTATCAGCAGGGGACCCCTTATTTCAAGAACATTTATTTTACTGGGGCGATAAAAATAAATTGCTGTTTGAGAAAGATTACCCAGTTTACAAAGTTGCTTTCTTTCGTTTGTTTGGTTGGATTGGGCTAATTTGCTTAACGGCATATCAACTGGTTTTGGTTTATGTAATATTGAAATTTGATTAATTTGTTTTGTTTTGTTTGGTTTGGTTTATTTGTTAAACGGAATATCAACACGAATAATTTATACACAAATATATGGTTTAAAGTAACTATCTCTAATTAATAATAACCATAGGGTTAATAATATTTATTTTTTGCAAGTTGAAACTCTGAGTATTTGATATTTGACCATTTTAATCTGACATTTTAATAAGATCACTGAACACTTAAAACTACATTTATTTTTGGTAATCACTTGCCTAAAATGTTTATGCAAAGAACGGCATTGTTAAGATCTGTTAGAATACTCAGAAGTGTCCTAGAGACCCGTTGAGACTTGTTAACATTCACACTCCAGCTAATGCGGTTGTGAAAAACACACATAATAATAAACAAAAAGAGAAAGCGCAAAATTGAACAAATACTTAGTCTCTGTCCCAGCTTAACCCTAACTCAAACCAAAGCTAACTCTTTACCATAATTGTTAGGCATTTTTATATGAAATTGGAAGATAGCCTCAAACACAATTGCCTTTGTTAAGGGAACATTATATAGGACTGAAGGTGGATATATTTTGTTTCAAGAAGGCCAAATAGATTAACAGAAAATCTCTGCAAAGTGAAAAGAATGGAGGAACAGCTGGACAGATTATTTGATATTTCTTCATGTTTCTGTAAACTGCCTGTTTTAAGATGTGATGATTTTGCTGTGAAGTGCAACAAAGAAAATTGCCAAACAAGGCACATAGTTTGCACTTGTCCTCCTAACAAGAAAGTAATCTTAATTTTATGGCTGATTTTTGTTTTCATTGTTTGATTTGAACAAGTTCATGTCCCGATTTTTTAAATTTGAAATTTACCCCTGATAATATTCCATTTTCTGGTAAACAGTATTTTTACATTTTCCTCAGTATTTGTCATGTATGCTAGACCTGTTATTAAACACATGCAAATTTTGAAATTTCAGGTTCCCATTGAGGAGAAGTAATATCTAAAAGATCAGAGAGAGAAAACAGGTCCAAAAGGCAGTTTCCAGCTAGGACCTATTGACAAAGATGCTGTCAGAAAATACAAAAACAAAATTTCAGCTGATGCAGAGAGGTTAGACAGACAGCAACAAGATTCTTCGTGTGTTGCATCCTCGACATCTGATATTTTTCCACAGAGGTCTTCCAGTGAAGAAACGGTGGATGACAGTTTTGAGCCAGGGAGACAGTTGAAGGGCCATTACAGTCTGTTAAAAGTCCCAAGATATTCTATGGAACTTATTAGGTGTGATGTATCATCAAATCTTGGGTCTTGTCTTGCCAATGCCTTTCTGTTAGATCTACAGGATATGGGATTTCTTAATCCAAGTATTCCTTTAAAAGACATTATTTTAGACAAATCTAAAATAGATAGGGAAAAGGAAAGAGTAAAGGTAACTAGCTATCAAAAGCATGTTCAAGATTATGACAATCTCACCTGCATTGGAGTTGATTACAGAGTGGATAAAGACACTTTGCTATACAATGAGATTGAAGAAAATGGTGTGAAAAAGATTAAAAAGAGCAAGGGACCAGAGCGCCACTTAACATTTACAAGAGAGATGGGCATTTTAAGTAAATATTTCACCCACCGAGTCATATCCAACATTGGTGCAACTTGTATTCATCTAGCTGAGGATGTTGCTGCTGTTCTAAAAGAATACAACAGTGTAAATACTGTTAAGGCAGTTCTGGTAGACAATACCAGTACAAACACTGGTTGTAAAACAGGGATGGTGACAGCTCTGGAGAAAAAAATAAAAAGGAAGGTGCACAGAATTGGCTGTTCACTTCATCAAAATGAACTTCCATTTAGAGCTGTATCTAAAACTTGATGGAACTACAAGAAGCACAACAACATTCACTGGTCCTCTAGGGAAACTTTGTAAGAATAATTACCATCATTTTCCCCAGGTAAAATTTGAACATATCAGAGACGCTCTGGATAATTTTTAACTCCATGCAAAGGCAATGGATGATCTAAGTGGTGACCAACGACTACTTCTGGAATATGCTGTAGGCATTTCTCGAGGGAAAGTGAGTCCTAGATTTGCTTCCTGGAAGATTGGACCTCTGAATCAAGCAAGATGGCTAACTTTAGCAATCAGGTTAATGGATCAGAGTTGCGTATCCACCAAAACTCTCTGATAAATTACGCGACATTGTCCAATTTGTCATTCAAGTATATTCAGTTAGTTGGTTTAAAATAAAAAGGGACAATAATTTTCATAACCAACAATTGTATATCTTTAATATGATTCAGAGAGTAAAACAACATCCATAAATTACCAATCCAAATACACTTATTCATTAATTAAATAAACACATTTTTATTGTATGTTAAGAACATAATTCCAACTTTCTACTTCAATTTTCTTGCATAAGTCCATGCGACCTATGCATCAGCTCACTTAAAGATTTTCGTCATATCTCTAAAACTTCTTACGCCTGTAATCGCGTGCTTCCGGAGGGTCAAACGGAATATAACCAGTTGTCAATCATCGGCCATGGTAACTTTCCACTGAATCTAACGAACTTTTGAACTTTTGATCTTACTACAGGTACGTACATAATTCATTGACTATCCATGAAATATGCAACATATTAAGATTACTTGATAGTGAACGTAAAACTATTTTGTATTGCTTGTTATTAAATAATTTACGTAGATAGCACTGTATAACTTACAACTTGTTGTATTATGATATAGCAATGTGAAGACGGTGGGATTACAAAAATAAGGTCCATTGTCAAATGAGCAACATTCAGTTAGCAGCCATCCTGTTTTCGATTCGGGTTGAGACGTTATTTCTTATAAATTTGTGTTAATGATACAAAATCGAATAATTACTGAAATGAAAAATTATCTGTTTTTGTTTTTGTTTTTTTAGTTTATTAAATCTTTGGTCCAAATTCAGTCAATTTGGAAGTTGTATAAGAAATTCTTGCAATGTATTAACCACCTGGTTCAACTACTGAATATTGGATATGTCTTTGTTATGGTAACAAGTATCATCTTCCTTTTGAGTTGGGTCGAATAATGCTCATCTTACTATAAAAGCGTAATTTTTCTATCTGTAGTTTGTAGTTATTAACATCAAATGAATTATTCAAGCCATTAAACCTCTTTTTTGTTCACACGATGATTCAACCGTTAAATAATCCAGCCATTTTTAAGTGTATGCATTTCGGTAAAGAAGGAGACATTTGTTCTGGTCTTTCATGGGTAGGGAACATTTTATCTGCCCCTCAAACCCCCTCCAAAAAAAAAACAAAAAAACAACAACATATATTTGATACTATTTTTGCCCTCCTGACAAAGAAGATCGGAACAGATGTCTCTTTCCTTACGGAGACGTAGTGTGTGTAATCTAGAACAAAATAATTTACACTTTTAATCGATAATATAATGCATCACAGCAGTATTGATCTTCTGAAAATGGCAAGGCAAAGAAGAAAGGACACTTCTAATCCCCAGTGCACCCAGCCCCACGACGCTCATCTTTGCATTACCCGCAGGATTGTTTGCAAGTCACTGGCTGGATTGAAGTGTTACGAGAGGAACAAACACAAGAAAAAAATGACAATGTTAGTTGATGGATCCTTACACGTCGTAATCGATAGGAAAGTCCATCATATATATATATATATATATATATATATATATATATATATGATATCAGGAAAAATTGAAAATGAATCCGATAGTATTTAAGTATATAAAAATAAAAAAAACAACAAGGTGTTCAGATCGACGCAATAACATTTCGGTTTGTTTTGCAAACCATCGTCAGGGCATTATCTATATGGAAAGAAACTTTAAAAACAGCAGTTTGCCAGTTTTGTTTTCCTTTGTGTTGCAGCTTCTAAATTTTTTCTCAAATATGAAAAAAGATACAACCAAGAGACGCCACATAACTGTTGGCAATTCTTTTCAAACTGTGTGATGCAATTTTTTCGAAATTATTATGGAAAATTTTATGCATGGCATTACCTTATTTGAGTGTTAATTTTTGTGGTGTTCGAATTTTATAAAAATTATGAATATAAAGCGAAACGTGCTTAAAAAAGAAAAAAAAGAAATCAACATAAGGTATCTTGTAACATTTTAAGACAAGTTTGACTAAATGAGGGATTAGTTGAAAGAAAAAGTTCTTTTTTAAAATCGTGTCATGATTAGAAAGCGCCTTTGTTGTGTATGTTAACTAACATTTTTGACATTTTAAAATTGATAAGGTGATTAGTTTCCAGAATGTATTTCGTTAATACATTATTTAAATAAACGTTTTTATGTCACTTTTGTGGTTGAAGATTTGTTTGTTAATATTTCTTGAAGTATCACCTATGAATTGCTTAATACAATTTAAACATTGTTTACAATCTAAACATTCTATGGTTTATATGCCTGTGTCAGACTTTATGTGGTCGAGCTTATTTTATTACTGATTATGTTTCTGATTGTTTTTGGGGAGTTTGTGACTGTTTTTATTCCAAGGTTATGTAGGTATTTTTCAATGATGGTTGTGGTCGAATTATTGGGTACAATAATATATCGGTATAATTGATTATCATTATAAAAATTGTTATTAGAAATTATGAGAAGATGTGGATTTTGAAATCTTTTTTGGCACATTGTATGAAGTGTTTAGATTATTGAAATTGTGTGAAAGATTTTTCTATATAGTTGAATTATTCATTTAAAAATTGAAGGTTCAAATCCAAAGAGCTCTAAGATAAAAAAAAACAAACTATAACACACTTTTTATTTTGGTGTTATAGTGTGAATAAAACTGTTATCTTAGATATTTGAGTAATATTCAGAAGCCCCAACACGTTACATTTGTGTTGCCTTGTTAAACTTTATTATCTATTCCCTCTTAAAGTAAATTGATTTTTATGTACTGCTCTCTTTAAAGGTCGTTAAGGAAGACGGTGAGCAAAAATCAAAAGCAGTAGCCCGCCACTCAGATGGTCAAATGAAGGCTAGTCCAGGTGATGGACTGATCACAGTGGCTATCAGCTACAAGTCGACCAAGGAGGAGAGCAGCTCAGGCAAAAGGGCAGAGTCCGCAGACTGCGAGAAGGCGGCCGACCTAGGCAAAAGTGCAGAGTCCGCAAGTCCCCACAAAGTGGCTCAAAAGAAGATGCTAATCCCTCTTCTTCTTCTGTGGTACCAGTACCAGCAAAAAAACCTAGCCATTAGGAGGTACCAAAAGGCTGATTGCAAGCAGTGGTGGGTCTCTTTCTGGTCAACAACATCCCGGTCAAACATATGCAGGTGAAGTTTCGCCACCTGGGACATATGGAGGAGGAAGCAATGAAACTGGCCAGTCAAGACCTCCACCACAAAATGCTCCGGATCCAACTGGAGTATCTGGGTTGCAGAAGGATTAAAGTGGCAATATACAACGTCCCCGTGGACGTTCTAGAGATTACATCATGGTTGTGCTCAGTCAACACGGGGACGTCGACTATAGGGTTCTCTTTTGAAAGAGATAAAATCCAAACTGTGGATTACCTCTCTATCAAACCTCACAAGGGTGGGTTTCCAATCGATTCCAAATATTAGAGTAGCGAAGTGACCAGAAATACAGCTGTAAGAACACCATGCTACACCGAGGCAGGAGAGGGTGATTGTGGGGAAAAGAAAAAAACTACCTACGCCTCGGCCACTTCTGACACTTTTGCCAAGGAGAAACTCATTCGACTTCAAAAAATCACATTAGAACCAGGAACCGGAACCTGCAAATACCTCAACTGAGTCCTGCTTTTCTGCAAAGGCGTCCTGGAGGGGAGAATCATCGCCGTTTGCCGAAAGAAGAGCAAGAAAACCCGCCCCGTGGACCCCAACACGAAAACAAAGGCAGTAGTCAATGAGACACCTCATCACCCAACCAAAATACCCACCCTCCAACAACCCTAGCCAATCCCACATACACCCAAACCCTCCACTGTCTAAACTCTCCCTCGTCCTTACTTAACGTTTCGATCAGAGGACCACAAAATTAACTCCAAAAAGGAGTCGATCGTTATCTCCTCTCAGGAAGAACTATATCCCTCCCAGGAAGGAGAAAAATATCCACACCCGGAGGATTTGTGTAGAGAGGACCCATTACTGGTGAGACAAACACTGACCCACCAGCAAAAAATGTCTCTTGGTCTACTCTTCAAATTTAAAAACGATGAAAAACAAGGACGTAGAGAACCCACTCAATTTTAAGGATGTTTCGTCGATGAATACCTTTGTCCGAATTGCTGGACCCCAAACTAATGGGGTTTGGGGCATAGTCGAGGCAGCTGAGAAGTCCTTTTCGGTTAGCGGAGAGGGAACATCCTTTACTCACCAAAAATGCCAAATTTTGTAAAAGGAAGACCCCAGTTTTTATGCAACCTTCTTTCTACATGGCTTTAAAAATTAAGTACCCCACAGATGTCGGAAGAATCACTCCAGATATCGGTAATGACAGTCTGGTACAGCCCATCATCATCCTAACCACGTCAGACTCCCGGGTCGTAATAAACACTGAGTATGTTAATTAAAGATGGCTCTTAACCTAGCCAGCTTGAACGTGAAGGGGTCTATGAATGCAGCCCACGCTATGCATTTGGTTGAGGAACTCGATCACCAAAAAGTGGTGTAGGAGTCACAGTTCGATCAACGTGTGCTGAGGAAGTGGTTCGATGTTTTCTCTGTATATGGTCATTGGAATGGCAAGGGTGTATCACTGCTAGTAAGAAGCATGGGAGACGGTGCAAGTGGCATGCTAGTTGTGACCGATATTGCATGAGAATCTACAAGTTTCGTGTAATTACGGTTTATGTCCCCAATTTCTTTGTGGAGAGGAGAGCCTTTTCCGGCAGATATAGCTTCTTAGCCATGTCTATGTCTTCTGATGTGCTATCTCTCATATATTTCGCTTGAAGTGTCCATGTATTTGTTTTTCTTCCCATTTCTGCTTTGTTGTCTTTATTATATTTGTGCTCGTCCATATGTTGAAATTGTTTTTTTTTGGCTGCTATTAGTCTTTCTTTACTCTTTTCTGTATATTCATCCAGAGCTCGAATTGTCGAATCTACACAATATTCAATGCTGGCGAAACCTCTTCCTCCTTCTTTTCTCGATACATATAGTCTATCTGTGCCGTCTCTCTGGTGTAATGCCTTGTGCATTGTCATAGGCTTCCTTGCCCTTTGGTTTATCTGTTGGAGCTCCTCTCTTGTCCATTTTAAGAATGATCCAATGTATCTTACAAGAGGGACAGCCCAGGTGTTTATACCCTTGATGAGATTTCTGCTACAGAGTTTAGTTTCTATGAGTTTTCTCGTTCTCATGAGGTACTCTTTCCTTACTCTTTCTTTCATCTCTCCTTGTTTGATGGTGTCCGCCTCCAGTACTCCCAAGTATTTATAATTTTCCTTTTCTCTCAGCGTCCGTATTTCTTCCTTATTTGATAATCCTATCCCTTCCGTTATTTCTTTTTTCCTCTCTTTTTATAACTATCATTGCACACTTGTCTATGCCGAATTCCATCCCTATGTCCTGACTGTATATTCTAATTGTTTGTACAAGTGTTTCTAGCTCTTTTTCATTTTTGGCAAAAATGTTGATGTCATCCATGTACACAAGGGGATTTATTTTTTACTCTGATTTGGTAAATTTTTAACCGCCTGTACATTTTTTTAAGTATAAAGTTAAGAGGCATATTTGCTATAACAAATAATAATGGGGAGAGGGACTCACCCTGGAAGATGCCTCTTTGAATTTTAACCTCTGCTAAGGTCTGTCCTCCGGCTGTTAATTCAACTTTCGAATTTTTCGTGGCATTTGTGATAAATTTTATTACTTTGTCCAATATTTTGTACATCTTCAAGCATTCAAGGATCCATGTTTACGAAACCATGTCATATGCCTCTCTGTAATCAATCCATGCCATCGCTAGATTTTTTTGCCTCTCTTTAGCCTCTTTAAGAATGTGCTGATCTATAAAGAGCAGGTCATGTGTTCCTCTTGTTAACTTACGGCATCCTTTCTGTTCTTCTGGAAATAATCCACGGCAATGAAACGAGTAGTAGATGTCTTCTTTTATTTGTGCGGTTAAGATTTTCCACATTATAGGTAGGCACGTTATTGACCTATAGTTGCTGTGGATGGTTCCTTTTGGGGGTATTTCTGGAATAAGGTAGTTTTGCCTTTTGTCATCCATTCCGGTATGTTTGCTTCTTCTAGACATTTGTTCAACTGTCGGGCCATTCTGTCATGGATGGATATGAACTTTTAAAACCAGTACCCATGTACTCCATTGTGCCCCGGTGTTTTCCAGTTTGGTAATTTTTTTAGTGTTGCTCTTAGCGATTCCAGATGTATTTTTGCTTCGGGTCCTTCTTCGAGTCCTTGTAGTTTCTTTTTTCATTTTATTTATCCATTCTGCCTTCCTGATGTGTTCTTTCTTTTCCCATATTTTGCTCCAGAAGTTTTCTGTTTCCTTTGCCTTTGGATATTCGTTTGTCTTAATGATTTGTTCACTGACTTGTTGGTAGAATTTCTTTTCATTATTTTGGAAAGTCCTATTCTGTTTGTATTGTTTAACTCTGTCCCGGTATCCTTTGAGTCTACCTTCCTTAACTAGTATTTTTTAGCTTATTTCTTCCTGTTGTAAAGTTACCCATGTCTGCTGTTGTCTTTTTTCCGTCATTGCATTTACTCATGTGTTTCCCTTTACTAATGTTTTTGCTTTTTGTCGCAGGCTTTTCATTTCTTTTTCTAATCGCATTTCCCAGCCAGCTTTAGTATTTCTGTTTCAGTTTGGTTTGCGTGTTGGGATACCAATTTTTTCGCTGACTCGTTTTTCTCCCGCATGAATTAGGTCGTTCAATTCGGTAATGTTCATTGTTGGGATTTTTTGTAATATTTCATTAACGTTTTCGGTTTCTCTTTTTACTTTTTCCCATTAAATTATTAGTTCTATTTTGTGTCTGTCATCTTGTGTTAGTGTTACATTTTTAATCTGTTCCGTGCTGTTTTGATTGTTTGTGGTATTTCTTCTAGTTCCGAGGATACCTCTTGGGTATCTTTCTCTCTATTTACCTGTCCACTAATTTCCATAATCTCGAGATCAGGAAACCAACCCTTCTTTAGGATGAGTCTTACTTGTTCAGCAAGTATTTGGCTTTTGGTAGTGAAATTATTATTTTGTTTCCAAATTTCTATCATGCTCTTCCTATACCCTCTTTCTTTTGGGTTGCTTTTAAAATAACAGTGAAGAACATTTATGTTGTCTTCTCTTGTCAATTTCCTCCTCTGATGTATCTGAGGTGAATTGTTTTCTTCGGTTTGGTAGCTGAAAGAAAAAATCGAGGAGCCAACATTACTAGGATATCGATCGGGTTCCCCATGCTGGCTATCATGGGAATTCTGGCCATTCCTGATCTGGCGTCGGTCAATATGAATTGTTTCATCTTCGTCAATTATTATTATTATTATTATTATTATTATTATTATTGAGTTTTTCACACCAGCGTTAGCAGATGGTATTTCACAGGAGTCTGAGTGACAACAAGTCTCCTCAGGTCTCCATGACTCTTCTGAGTATTCTAGCAGATTGCAGCAATGCAATATTCTGGATGGTCTCATTTTTTCTCTGATTTCCAGAATCCCCAGTCTTTTTCCACGCTTTTTGGAACTGTTTCGTGTGTACCAACTACAATTGGTATCATTTGACCTTCATATTCAATTCTCTGGCAAGGTCCAGGTATTTGTCTATCTTTTCGTTTTCCTTCATCTTCACCTGTGGTCTGCTGGTACTGCAAAATCCACCAGTTGACAAGTTCTCTCTTTTTTTGTTAATCAATACTAGGTCTGGTCTCCTGGCTGGGATAAGGTGATCCGTCTTTTTTTCGAAGTCCCGGATAATTTTATGATTTTCATTCTCAAGAACAGATCCTGGTTTATGCATATATCATTTTGTTGTATGGTCAAAATTAAAGTTTTTGCATAATTCCCAGTGGATCACCTTCCCAAACCAGTCGTGCCTATTTTTTAAAAAATTCCCGTTGTGCTAGTTTGCTACATTCGCTTAATAAATGGTTTACAGTCTCATCTCTGTCATCGCACAGCCTACATTTACTGTTTTGTTGGGTCTTATCAATTTTTGGTTCGATATAATTTGTTCTTATGGCATTATTTTGTGCAGCAATTATTAGTCATTCAGTTTCTCTTCTTAACCATGTCCTATTATTTTCATGTGCAACATCTCCGATTTATCGTCTGAAGTGTCCGTATAATTGTTTTTCTTCCAATTTTTGTTTTCTAGTTTTCATTGTTTTTCTGTTTGTCCATATATTACATCTGCTATATAGGCTGCCATAAGTAATCTTTCTTTGCTCCTTTTGAGTATTCTTCGAGTCATTGGATTGTGGCCTCTGCGCAGTCCTCTATGTTGACAATACCTCTTCCACCTTCCTTTCTTGATACATATAGCCTATCTATCGTCTCTAGGGTGTAGAGCCTTGGGCATTGTCTTAATTCCCTAGTCCTTTGGTCATCCTGTCTGAGTTCTTCTTTTGTCCATTTTAAGAATGGCCTAGAGTAGCTTATAATTGGGACGGCCCAGGTATTTATTCCTTTGATAAGATTTCTGCTGTTGAGCTTGGTTTCTAGGAGTTTTCTTGTTCTTCTGAGGTAATCTTTTTAAAACTTTTCCTTTCATTTTTGTTTGCTTAATTTTGTCTTCTAAAATTCCTAAGTATTTGTAACTTTCGTGTTCATTAAGTGATTTTATAATGTTCTGATTTGGTAGTTGTATTCCGTTTATTAATTTCCTTTCGCCCCGTTTTATTAATAGTATAGCACATTTTTTGATTCCGAATTCCATCACTATATCTTGGCTATATATTCTAATGGTTTGTACTAGGGCTTCTAATTCTTTTTCATTTTTTTGCAAATTTTTTTTTTATGTCATCCATGTACATGGTGGCTTATTTGTTCTTGTGAGTAAGTGAATTTGTATCCCTCAGTACATTTTCTAAGTATATGATTGAGTGGCCTCATTTCTATAATAAATAGTAATGGTGATAACGAGTCTCCTTGGAAAATACCTCATTGGATTCTTACTTCTGCCAGGGATTGACCTTCGGCTTTTAATTGGACTCGGCAGTTTTCCATGGCTTTTTTGATGAAATTTATGATGTTGTTGGATATTTGGTACATTTTTAAACATTCTAAAATCCAGGTATGTGGGACCACGTCATAGGCTTTTCTGTAGTCGATCCATGCCATTGCAATATTTTCCCGCCTATTTTTAACTTCTTTAAGGATGTGTTGATCTATTATTATTATTATTATTATTATTATTATTATTATTATTATTATTATTATTATTATTATTATCAAAACGGTATTATCACTTCAAATATATATTATGAAAATGATTACTATTAGATAGGAATATTCGAAACCATATTTTGTTCAATGTAAATGCATCGTTGGATATACTAATGCTAACAGTGGACCTTAGGGAACACAAATCAACTCAATACAATGAATCAGTTTGTTATGATTCTGCCACAAACGGTTTATAATAGTTTGTAGTTAATATATTAACAGTGTATATGTTCTGCTTTTCGGGGGATTTGTTATTTTTGAAGGTTGATATAAAAAGACAGGACAAAAGGGAGATGCTTAAGGAGGCATAACAAGTAAATAAATAAAATCGCCTACCAACGATAAAATATGGCATCCGGTCACTAGGCAAGTGCTAGTAAGTGTAAATTGAAGATAAATAACTTGTGAGTGAGTAATATTTTCACTCATGGGAAACGTCTATCACTGATAGAATATGAAACTAAGAAAAAAAATGTAACGTAATTCTAGTAAAGGTAGTTAAATCAATTGATAGATGGATTACTAAAAGAAGAAAATGAAAGAACGCGAACCAGATGGCAGATGGCCAAATGGCAGGTGAACAGAAAACAAAAAGTAATAGTTTGTGTTAGTGTTGGGAGTTTTATTTGCAAAATAGGTCGGTAAGGTGTGGCGGGGTGGGTAATTTGATAGGGTCGGCTGTCTGTTTCTGTAGATAAGTGTGCGTCAAATTGATTATTGTAGGGGATTTATCACTCAATGCCTAAATCAATACGAAAATATACTAGCTTCTACTTGCGAGTATATAAAATGCGGATCGATTCATCTTTAACACATATATCAAATGATCTTTTTTTCTAGTTCGTTGAATAAATTACCGAAAATTTCTGTCTCAAGCAGTTGTCTTCGAAGCTTGATGTTTGATAGTGACATTTCAAAGGATACGAGCACCTGCATTTGGTCAAATCGATGTTAAAGGTCAGTCAAGGGCAAACTGTCATCCACGAGCCACATGCGGACCGTGGAACTTTCTGAATGGCCCACTTAATTTCACGAGGATAATAACGTTTATTAAAATATGAACAAGTAATTTAGATAAATACTTTTAATAAAATTTTGATTCACGGATTAGGAAAATATTCAATTTTTCTTTGATGCACCACGGCCTACTAATATTATACGGCCCCACATGATACATTAAGAGACAAAAAATAACAGGCTGATTGGCCTGATAGTCAATCTGTAGGTTTAGGCTGGAAAATGTTAAAAGTATACAAAAATATACAAACTGTTTTCTTTTTTTTTTCTTCAGAAATGTAATATGAAAAGATTAACCATTTTTGTAAACAAATTATCGCGAAAAACTTTAAAAAATCAATATTTAAATGCAAAAAGTTATGCGTTAGTAATTTTACCAAACTCGCGTCTATAAGGCAAAACAGACCGTATACGTGATTGAAAAGCATAAAAACAAGGTAAATCACAGCCGTTTATAATTCGTAGATTAGTGAAAAACAAAGTATAAATAACGTATTTTAATTTTGAAAAGAATTAAAATTAAATTAAAATGATGACTAATAAATTCTAGCGGTATTATTTTATTATTTTCTGTTAAATTTTTAAAGTTACCTTCCTTTCTGCGTCAAGTTTATAAGCGACCCAGAATGAGTTAAAATATAATCGGCCTGTTATTTTTTGCCTCTTATTGTATCATATGGGGCCGTATAATACTAGTAGGCCATGGTGCTCCATACATCTGGCTATGTGCCACAACTAAGCACAACATGTAAATGATTAAAACATCTACAGTGTCTGTGTCTGTAGCAGATGTGGGTTGTCGATATTAGTCAGAAATTTTTAAAAAATCACGCCCTCAGTGTGATTCGAACTCACATTATCGTTTGTAAAATTATTTAATTCAATTTATTTTCCTTTCTTTATTTGAATTTCGGTGTACCATGTGTTCTTCCCAGTGATATAGTCAGGTATTTTGTTGTAAGTAAAATTATTTGGTTTCCAGGCAACAGGATACGAGGTTAACTTCCAAGCTGAATAATACAAAACAAATTACTAATAACTTTAACTATTCACACAGGTTTTATTACTCTCCGCTTTTGTATTATAAACTCATGAATTTTTAGTAGATATATTATTTAAGTCGGTAGAACATGGCCTACTAGTATTATACGGCCCCATCTGATACAGTAAGATGCAAAAAAATAACAGGCCGATTATATTTTAACTCATTCTGGGTCGCTTATAAACTTGACACAGAAAGGAAGGTAACTTTAAAAATTTAACAGAAAATAATAAAATAATACCGCTAGAATTTATTAGTCATTATTTTAATTTAATTTTAATTCTTTTCAAAATTAAAATACGTTATTTATAGTTTGTCTTTCACTAATCTACGAATTATAAACGGCTGTGATTTACCTTGTTTTTATGCTTTTCAATCACGTATACGGTCTGTTTTGCCTAAGACGCTAGTTTGGTCAAATTACTAACGCATAACTTTTTGCATTTAAATATTGATTTTTTAAAGTTTTTCGCGATAATTTGTTTACAAAAATGGTTAATCTTTTCATATTACATTTCTGAAGAAAAAAAAAGAAAACAGTTTGTGTATTTTTGTATACTTTTAACATTTTCCAGCCTAAACCTACAGATTGACTATCAGGCCAATCAGCCTGTTATTTTTTGCCTCTTAATGTATCATGTGGGACCGTATAATATGAGTAGGCCGTGGATGCATGAATTATATTCATATTGAATACATTGGTTTTTCAAGTATTGTTTTTTTCTTTTTAATTATTCCGTAATGTATCACGGCACCAGCGTGTGTTAATCGCAATGATTTCGTTGATAATATTGTATGAAAACTTATTTTATTAATAGAAAATATCTTTTTACCAAAGAAAAAATCAACTTTTCCTTGTTTCTAATGCAGATTCTTACGCCTAGGATCTTAAATGAAATACCGTCAATATCTTGAATCTTAGTAGTACGGCCTGCTTGATGATAATTCATATCTCATGCGGCGCGCTTCTTCAGAAAGGTTTCCCATGCTGGCTAAAAGAATATTTCTAGCTTTGTAAATTTGTGTACATGTGAAGTAAATAAAATCTCTCGATCTGTTTATAGAGCAATTTTCGGAATGAAACCTGACGGTATTAAAGAAAAAGAAAAAGAAGAAGAAAAAAAACAAAAATGGAAGACAGTATGGAAAATCAAACTGGTAATTCTATGAAGGAAAACATGTCTGATTTTTAAACTAGCTTTTTATTATTTATTCTTTCTTTCTATGTATCACATCCACTTGGACCAACCTTGCTAAATTCATACTGATTCAATGCAAAACAAAATTTACTAAGAGGAAGGAAACCTCAACCGTAAAAATGTGATTCATGCCTTCACATACAATATCATATATATATTACAGTGGAAATGCGTCGCGCAACGGTTATCGAGTTAAAATCGTGGACTGGACTGGCTGCTTTTTTACCCCGCACTAATACCCTTGAGGAGGTCAAGAAACCATGTATTCTCTCTTTCGGTTTCTCTCTCCCTCTTTCATTCTCACTCTCTCCCATCTAGCTATGTAGCACAGGGGTGGCAACATACACAAATGCAATGTCACAAACTGTGCATTAAGGTAGGTTAATTTTCACTTTAAAAAAATATCAATTTCTCTCGAACAACGAAAGTTGTATATTGGTATAATAAATATTGGTAGCAAAAATTATATCTCTTACTTCCACTATTACTTGAAGAAATAGCATCAAATATCTGATAAAGCGCACCCAAATCTCTTTTTGCAACATATGGCCCAGGAATTGGTTAGAAAAATTTAGCGATTTCCATATTTAAACAAACATTCCATTTCATTCTATTCAAATAAACCCGATCATAGACTATTATAACTAGAACTCGAATTAAAAATATCTCCCCATGTCTCCACCGACACCACCGATATGCTGCTTTTTACCCTCATTAATTTATCTGTAACAGTGATATTTTAAAAGATTGAAAAAGATGGTTTTCTATGTTATAAATTAAACAAAATAAAAGCAAACAAATATGGATATTCCTGGGCACAAATTAGGGATAATTCTATTTAGAATATTCGTCGAAAACCTGTTGTATGTTGGTTAGAGGTCATTTCATGTGAAATGTAACATCAAAGCAACAAGCAAAACAGTACAGTATGAACAAAGAAGGTTTGAGTCGTAACAATATTTTTAACGACAATTTAGATACGCAATTGAGAAATACATGGTTCGATAATGTCATAGTGTAATGCTAGTCATGCAGATCCATTACTACTTGGTAGTGAGTAGGATCTTAGCAGAATGCCCCATACTTGGGATCTTTGTATCACATCCTACTCATGCATCTACTCATGTAAAAAAAATAAAAGGCGTACCATCGTGGTGTAATGGTTAGAACGCTTGTCTTTTAGGCTCATTATTACTAAATAAGCGAGTTTGATCCTCGATGGATACCCCCAACTTGCGAACTTAAGTAACATTCTATGTGTGGTGAACTGGGTAAATACTTAATTGGTTGGATCATTTTTGTGAGCTAAAAGTTTATTTTTCCCCATGTCAATAAGTTTCCGGTCTTCTTGACCAGAGGTTTTCAAAGTATGTAGCGCCGACCTTCTGTGTGTCCCGAAATATATCAATTGGGTCGAAAAATAAAATGGATCATGAAAAGCAATTAAAATTAATTTGGTCGCGAAAGCTAAAGAAAAGAAATAAATACCATATAGACTTTGAATATTGGATATACACCTCAAGCAACTGCAAGGAAAGCATTTCACTCGAATCTTAAAATTTATATTGTTAGGATTTACAAAGTGGAATAACATAGTAAATTTCAGAAATATGATACTAGATCTATGTAAGCAATATCGTACTAATGAATTTGTGATATCTAACATTGCTTGTACAACGCTTTG
>CM042141.1:928221-950721 GCA_023376005.1 Doryteuthis pealeii
CTATTTATCTTTACAAGCATGTTGAGGGGAAAATTGCAAGCTGTTGCAGGCCTTCTTCAGGTGGTGACGTCAGGCTTGCGTCTCACAAAACATTTCCGAATGGGACCTTCTTGACTTTACTCTTGCACGAGACGGCAAGTATTGAATAACTTCCGTGCTGCTCTAGTGTGAATGTAAATTCCTTCACTGCAATCCTAAGGCATATTGGAAAGCATAGAGAAAGGATATCCGACAGTGTGGGCGCAAGCGACATTAGCCCTGACCTCACTCGCTGTTGACTGGACATGCCTACAGATGTTGTACCATTAAAACAGACTGTGTGTATGCATATCTGCACGAAGGAAGTGATGATCTATCTAGTAGTCTGTTGTGGGCGCCAATCTTTTGCAGCAGATCTTCAAAAGAGAAACCTTCGGTGGACCATATGCACAAACGCCTTCGTGTATATCAATAATGCAATATAAAAGTGGCATTGCTGTTCCTTACACTTTTCTTGCAGCTTGGTTGTAGGGAGATATCGTGTCCCACTGTTGACCGCGTTAGAAACAGAAACCACCACTGGGACTTTTCCGTGTACATCCGAGAGGCAAGAGTATAGTAGGCGTACTCTACAGTTGGAACGCGAGCAAAAAACTTTTCCAATATTTTGGGGGGGGGGGGGGGGGGGGGGTGCTAAGGAGGGAAATGCCTCGATATTATTGGCATCATTCTTATCTCATTTAATTCTTCTATAGGAGTGACAATGAATAGGTCCTGCACGTCCGAGGATGTGTTCATTTTTCCCAGCAGCTACAAAGTAGATTATGTAACTCGTTGAAGCACCGCTGCTATTTTCCGCTCTTCAAATACTTCTGATGGTTATGCCATCACTCCCGGTTGCCCTTTCATATTTGCGAGATGGTCGATGGCTTTAGAGTTCTATCCATGGTTGCTGGTGTGTTAGTTTCTCCATGCTTGGTAGATCTGTGATTGGCATTAGGGCATTGTACCATCACAACGTTTTGAGTTTTGTAGAAGCTCTAGGTAGTAACTGCTTGTAACACCGTTGTAACTGCTTTCCTCCTGGTCAGTGATGACCTTCCCCATCTAGTCCTTGAATGGTTGCAGTTTTGTATGATGCGGTGAGCCGGTTATCTTTTTTATGCCCTTCGTTATAGGCCTCTTGCATCTCCATGTGGCATAATATATTGTATATATACATATCCTATCCTTTTCTTCCTTTTAGAAGTCCGTTCGCAGACGACGATGACGTTCACTCTAAGTCTTCAACAATTGTGGGACCTTCTGGTGGCTAGTATAGTAAATTCTGACTTGCGATGCGGTCACAACAATGCAAGGGAAATTCCATCTACATTTTGGGGTTCGTGACGACGAAGAGTCACCGCTCTGATCCTGTTAATCTCGATATTGAGCTGCTTAGCTCTGGTGCAGCGGGCGTCTCCCACCCTATTATGATGGTGGCCAACATTTTCAACGCATTGAAAGAGTGATGTTGCATTTCTCGTGTTGTCTTAATATTGTCTTTGACTCATAATGTGCGGATATCTACCTATTCACTTATGTTGATTTTTTTATCTAGACTCATCATTGGGGTTTTTTTTTGGTTTTGTTTGTTTTAATCTATCCTAACTTATTTATTATAGTTCCATATGTGTGTTCATTCTAATGATTTACCATTTCTGTAAGTGAACCCTCTCAGATTGACGCGTTTCACTTTCAGGCTGCAATAATCAATTACCCATCATTTAATTCGTTTGCAATTTGATGCTGTCCGACGCTGGCACCTTTCATGTCTTTGAGTCACCTTTTTACAGACCCCCCTTGTGGCCTCTCTGACGACCATTCACTTCTGGGCCGCCTCGCAACCCCCCCCCCCCCCCCCCCCCCCCCCCCGGGCTGGATAAGGCTATCGAAGGCCTGCTCAGGGTGCTGTTCAGGTAGTATTTGCACTTTTGCGAGTGGCAAGCTCCCTGGATGCCCCAAGCCACTGCACTCAAGCGGCCAGAGTTTTTGTTGGGGATTTATGTGAGTAGTTAAGTACCATAATCCTACTACTATCGGTCGAGTGTTTCCGAACCTGACAGTCGAAGTAAATATATCGAATATAAAATAAGATAACAGCTCTTTTGAATAACGATAGAAATAAACATAAATTCGAGACGCCACAAAAGAAATGCGATTAAGAGTAACTTTCTGAATTAACATAATAAATGAGTTAAAAGAAAATATCTAGCATAAGTTATATATATATACAATATTTGTCGAATACATTTATTTTTTCGATATTTCAGTACCCTTGGGTATAACTTTAAATGGAAATACATGTCAAACTATACAGTTACAGTATTATCTCTGCAAATTTAAAAAGAAAGACAAAACGCAAATGCATGTAGCTTATGTATATAATAATAATAATAATAATATAATATAATAATAAATCATCATAATAATTTGTAACTGCTTGATGTATGAAAAAAAAAGAAAAAAAAGAAATGATTTGTAAATCGATTTCGCAACTGCAAAAGTCTTTCCGCTTGCAAAAAATCGTAGTGTTTGTTCCAACACTTAGTTTTAACATATAAATGTGACAAACAATGTCTGTTACTGTTACGAAAAATAAAGAGATGTATTGAGCGATGTTTAACGCTAAACATTTCTCTATATAGAATAAAAAAAATAAATAAATATATACTTACTTGTTGAATAAAAATAATTTATAATAATAATAATATTAAAAAACAATATTTAATAAATAATTACAATACAATAATAACAACATTTTCAATAAAATTATAATAACAATAATAAGTATAATATACTATACAATAATTATCATTATAACAAATATTTAAATATTATAAAATTAATAATGTATTTAAACTAAAAAATTTTTTTAAAAACAACTATGATAATAATAATAATAATAATAATAATAATAATAATATAATAATTCATTCACTTATACTAATTGTAATATTAAATATATATTAATCGGTCAAATAATCAGTACCAACTATAAAACAACAATACAAAACTCTTTCTAATTAATAACATAAATAAACATAAAATAAAACTTTTTTTTTTAAATCCCAACCCAACACACCCAAACTTTCCATCTCCTCTCATTATATAAACATGAACATTTCTTTTCTGACATCTCTCCTTTACCGTCTTACCAATATACACACACACCTCTCCCTACCTACATTACCAATACACACACACACCCACACACACACACACAACTGAGTTTTCTTTCCGCTGTCGTTTATCGCTACAGAAAAATTTATACACACATACAACACATACCTAAAAAAATGCACAATGTTCCTTCAATACAACACTACAGCGCTACATACTTCACACCATAAAATACGAAAATTTTGATGTCATATTCAACCGTCTCCTTTTTTTCAACTCAGATTCTTTTTACAACAGACTTGGTGACAAGGTTACCCACTCGTTTTCTCATACCTATTCTGTGATAATTAATTTCTTATTCTTATGCCTGAAGATGACTAATTAATAGATCCGAACACTGCAGGTCGGCAATAAACTCACCACCCTAACCCATTTAAACTGTGTTTTTTTTTCCTTTTTCTTGATTATATTACATTACCGTTGGACTTTACTTCCTCTCGTTCTAATATTATATATAATATTAGTGTGTGCTGCTGATGTTGGATGTGTGATGTGTGTGTGCAGTACTTAGTCTTGAAAATTTAACAGTTCACCATTTTTTACAGTTTATTAAAGATGTGTAATGTTTAGTATAGATCGACTTTAACACTGTACTAACATAAACACACTACTCCGCTACACCCGTCCTTAGATACTCATTGATAACTCATGGAATAGTCTTATAAAACTCATGAATAAGTATTGCCTAAATCTTTTTTATGAAAAGCTATTTTCTCCTTCGCGGAAGAAAGCATGATTTTTATTATATTGCTCATCATCAGATCATGCTAACAACCGGATTCCATGCTATCCTCTCTCCTCTCGCAGCAGTCCCTATCAGGATTATCCACTCCTGGTGCCAGACCATAGTCTACACATAAATTTGATGATATGTAAATTTTTAATGGTCGGTGTGTCCATGTTAGGTGTCCGATTAGAGAACGTCACCATGGCTCCCTTTTTTTGTTATTTTCTTTTTTGTTTTGTCTTGTTTTTCTTTAGTTCTTTTCTCAAAACGATATCATAAGAATTACTTGTTACAACCTACATCATTGAAAACTTTTTTTGTCCCAATGTATTTTGAAAGATAAAGGAAGGGGAAGAAAGAGAGGAGAGAAGGCGGATGTTTTAGAAAGTGTGAGGCAGTGGTAGAGGCAAGGGAAAAAACAGAGAAATGGGAGGTTCACAAGGAATACGGTGGATCACAAGTTCAAAGTGTGCGGTTGAGTGATTGAATGGACTTGGGGTGGGGCCAGCACAGGCACCGCTATGTCTGTTGGCAAAAGTGTGATGGAAGTTCGTAATTTTGTTTTGTTGTAATTTCTGAGATTCTGTTATTTGGCACGTTTTTGTTATTTTTGACAAAGTTATCCATTGTCTGTTTTAATATTGTTTTCTTGATTACGATTTTGCGATGGTGGATAAGTGGGAAAACGCGGGGTTTTTGTGGTCTTTGAATTCGCATAACCACTGATTCGCACTAAACGGCGTAAGCTACTTTCAATGTGCCTGGCTTAAATAGCGATGCATGGTTGAACGTTAAATGCATGATCGAAGTCAATCATGTGTGTGAAAGGGCGCGTTTGTGTGTTCGTTTTGTATTTATCAATCTACGGTGTTCATAGGTTCGTCTTATCTAAGTTTCTTATGTGTTCCCCTATGGAGCTTTTGTCACAATCGTTTCATGCATTTGTGTAAATGCCTGCATTGGAGAAGTTAGGCGGTTCTCTCACCTATTACATGGACAGTCATGTCTCAAAAATAAAATTTCTGATGAGGGATTTCGTTAACTGCGCGGAAGCGAATATATTGAATAAATTGTTTGTGTTTATCCACCTTTTTATCCTGAACTTTTAATCACATTTTGTTGGATTTAACCAATCTGTTATTTCCTCACACACACACACCACACACACACACACACACAACATACATATATATAATAATATAATATATATATATATAATGAGAGAACAACAACGTAGCGTTCCACACGTGTATTCATTCCTGAGTTCTTATTTCTATTTTGTTACAATTTAATTCTAGTTATAAATAATAGCGAGTAAAAGCAGTTGAAATTTATTCTAATTATATTTAGGGTTGAATATTACTAATTATAGTTTTTCATTGTTCTTTTTTGTATTTATCCTATTTAAAATTAATAACTATTTAAGAAAAATCTAATTTATTTAGTTAAATTTAATATTATATAGTTCTAATAATACTTTAGTGACCGATCCAACCTATGTCTATTAATTGTAGATTGATTCAGATCTGTTATTTAAAAAATATTATCCGAGAATTCAATCATAGTAACTTTCTTGTTGATAAAGGTTGTATGGATCTACACACATTTGATTTTCTTAGGATATTTCCATTCAATAATTGGTGTAATATTTTTGTCTTTTAAATCCAAATATATCTAGATAGAGTTGTGCGTTTCTAAGCTGAATATCAGAAATGGGTGCTTATGGTTTTGGAAATCTAGTTTTGAACTCCGACTTTGTGCATCCAACGTAGAATTTAGTTATACTTGGCTTTTGGTCAGATGTTACTGAGGTCTGGTAAATGACGCTTTTAGTCAGCATCTTCCCTTCATGGGCACATTGTAGGTTTCGACAGTTACATTGTTTCTGTTTATCCTGATTATTATTTCTATTTGTGTATTGTTATTTATTATTTTATTATTGTTTCTTAATATCTTTTCTATATCATCTGGCCAGAAAAACTAATTTTTAAATTTGTTCTTGTTAAAAATATTTTATAATATGTGATTGTCTGGAAAGTATTTTTAACTAAATCTGAAAACATTTTACCTATTTTGGTTTTTACTTGTAAGTTGAAGGGGGGGGTTGTACTAGAGATTTCTTCTATTTCTCGTTCTAATTTTTTGTTCTTACCTTGTGGATCGTTTTTATGTCATTTCTTAAATTTAGTTTTGTTTTTCGTGTATCCTCAATCATGTAATGCTTTATATATGAATTGCTAGTATTATAGAAATGTGTTCGTTTGAGGAATTTTGCTAAGTCTACATTCTATTGAGATATGGTATTTTCTTAATTATTCAAGGTGGTGTTTTAATAGATTTTTGGTTTACATATAAAGGATTGCATTGAGTTTATAAATGGTTCAGATTTACCAGTTATAAGGTTGAACTAAATCCGGAAATAAAATAGTATTAGCGTTCAACCGTTATTATTCCGAAATATATGGTTTAACTAAGGAATTACATCGACTTAGTTAAGCGTAGGGTAGGGGTACTTATGAAATCATTTTAAGTGAAAACCATGGTAGACACTTCAATTTTTCTTCTACTAATATTATATTAATATATATATATATATATATATTATATATATCATCGTCATAACGCGCTAGCAGCACGGATATTCAGTATAACTCTTGCCAACCAGTCTATCATTCATTGACCTTCGTGAGGTCCTCTGCACAGCATCCAGTATCCGCGCAGGTCTTTGTTGAGCGGCCTGCACTGGCTTATCCATGTGCTGTTTTCCATAGGATAACGTTGCTATGAGTTTTCGTCCTGGCTTCTCCACCATTGTCTAGCATGTATTGTTCTCTGGTTTGTGTGATAGGGAGCAAGTGGTTGTACAGCTCTGGAGTGTTGTTTCACGATTTGTTTAAGATCACACGTGCATTATTGTGCAGCTTCTATCTAACTTATTCTCTAGGCGTTTCGTTAGAGTTCAAGTGGTCCTGCCTATACAGTAGCACTGATACAATTACAGATCGGAGAATTGTTGCTTAGCTTTACAGTGAGATTGGATTTCCATTGATTGATAATTGTTTATACAGACCATACCTTCACTATGCGTGCATTAATGTCCTTTCTGTGGATGAGATATTACTACCAGGTAAGTAAAAATTGTTCCACCAGCTTTAGACGCTTAACGTCGAGTGTGTAGATGTCTCCTTCCTTTTTTAAAACATAAACTCGGTTTTATATATTGAGGCCAATGTATCTTGCTGCTTTTTCATGTAGCAGGGATTCACTCAACGGGCTAGTGCCCCTTTTTCTCTCATTCAAAATTTAAAGAATTTCTGATTTAAATGAAATTTTCAGAGTTGATTACCAATGAATGAATTTCCTAATGCTTAGTCAAGTTTATTTCACTTTGCACAAAAGTACTTGTGCAAAGTTAAATTTTGGGGGTGCAAAAATCGGCGGGTTATATATCATCGAAACTAATTATAATATAAATAAAAATCCAAAAAGACCGAAGGTGTGAATAGAAAAAAATTAAAGGAGCGATTTTGGGAGAAAATAAATACCGATAATCTGAAAATTAAATGTAAAAAAGGCTAAAATAAAATTTTGGTTTATTTTTTCTGTAATTTAATAATTTCTGTTTTTTTTCTGTAATTTATGAAATATAATTTTACTTTTAGATTATCAGGGAAAATTTATACATAAGAAAAACAATTTCTAAAAATAAATGAGCATTAAAAAATCATGAAAATGATCGAAAAAAATTTTTGTTGGCTAATCCGACTTTAAATATAAACAAATGAAAGTAAATAAATTGAATACTAAACATTTTTTACATTCTTAATTATATCTTCATTTTACTTTACCCTTTTTTACATGTTAATAAAGAAAAGACGTTCAACGAATACGTTTTCATTGTAACTCAACAGGCAATTTGCTAATTAAGTAACCTTTAGAAAAATAAAATTGTTCCCAACCACTCAGAATTTTAGGATAATTTTTTGATAATTGTGAAGTGTTTACACAAACTGCAAGTATGGTGCATCAGTGATAATCGAACTTGTAATGAATATTTGAGACTACCCTGCTAACAATGAAAGAAACGCCCAATGCCTTTGCCACGGATAAGATGTGAGACAGGTAGCAATATGAAGCATACAACGAGTATCGAATTCTCTATTCAGTAGTAATGGACTGAAAAGAAGAGCTTGACCATTACAACTCAATGGGTGCCTCTCTTGTTTCTCAACCTGTTCGTCACGGGTAGGATTTGAATCAAAGACGCAAGTATGGGGGCAGGTAGTGATGAATGAACTCGGTATTCAGTAGTAATAGGATCAAAACAAGTGCTACCTTTTTTGTTTTTTTTCTTTTTTAAAAAAAAAATAAAAAAACTATTTCAATTGTAAACAAAACGTTATTGTAACTCGAACAATTATAAATTTTAAATTCTTAGCTTCTTTTTATTAATACATTTTAATAGGGTAAAAGAGAATGAATTAAACGAATGCATTGTAACGCAACAGGCAGGGAAGAACTAGTCTTTAGAAAAATAAAATTGTTTGAAACCACTCACGATTTTTGGGTTACATTTTTTAAAATTATATTTTGAATGTAGGCATTTACCCGAACTGTTCATTACGGTAGGATGTGACACAAGGTCGTAAGTATAAGGCACCCCAGCCAGGATCGAAATCGCTATTCAATAGTGAATAGATCTGAGAGTAGCATGATAACCATTACGTCATGATGTGATTCCTTCCTTATTTACCCAAAACTGTTTATCATGCATAGGATGTGGAACAAGTTCGCAAGTATGTGGCATCTAGTAAGGATTGAACTCGCTATTCAGTATTATATACACGACGAATTTCTTAGCTTTGTCTATCGTTGAATATTTAATAAACGAATAATTTTCATTCGAATGAATACGTGAAATTTTCATTCTACAAATAAAACACATGCTGTTTGGTTGGTTGATTGGATTTTACAACATGTCAACACTTGGGTTAATATAAGCCGAAATCATGTTTGTTTATTCATTATTATTTGGTATTCCATTTTGTTCACTCAATTTTTTAGACACGTTTTCTTTAACTCATTTTATGATCTATTAACCGATAGATAGGACTCTAACAGGTATTACCACTCCGGGTCAGAGTTGATCTGGAATACTGGCAATGAAGGGTACTACTCACCACTAGAGACAATCTTGCTGGTTCTAGGGCTTGACTTGGCCAGCCAATTTATTGGATGGGCCTTGTTTCTGAAAATATTTGAGTGGAAATACATTTTTTTTTAAATTTAGAACTAAATATTATTCTTTCGTAGGAGCAGGTAACTATGGCGCAGATTAAGGAATCAATCAAGCGGATTCCTCGTTATGTCTCAATGTAATAGAATATTCGTCTAAATGTCATGAAATACTTATGCTGGTGAGGAATTTCCATATAATTTGAAGCTGATAGATGCGTTTGTCTAAAAGACCGGAAATCTATTGACTGACTCTCCCTCCTCTTTTCTCCCCTCTCTCTCTCTCTCTCTCTCTCTCTCTCTCTCTCTCTCTCCTCTCTCTCTCTTTCTCTCTCTCTCTCTCTCTTCCTCTTCTCCCTCTCTCTTTCTCTCTCTCTCGCTTCTCTATTTTGACTCGCTCTTCGGGCGGGGGTCCAGTGTGCTTCGGTCTCTGGAACAGAATGTTCAATTAACAGCTGTCACTTAGAACTGTCTTAACCTAACTCCTTTATCCACTACGCTATGTGTCCAATTGGAGTGTCTAAGTGACAGTTATCTCTAGACTGCAGGTTCAATCCTGGTCAGGGCAACAGTAACATAGAATAATAATTAACACAGCTTAACACCTGTACCCATCTATGGTTAGTGGAATGAGAACAGTATACCCCATGGACTAAATAAAGGGTTAGGTTCAAAGTTCTGTGATGACTTCCGATTACGACAGAAGATTCCCAAGTCCGAAAAGAAGGTTCCCAAGTCCGAGAAAATCCCGAGTCCGACAAGAAATACCTGCAGAAGCCGAAATGTTGTACAGATAACAATGAAGATGAGGACAATAGTCCGAATAATCCAAATAATTCTAAATAAGACATATATGCATATAAAAAGATTACATTTATTTTAATTATTTTCAATTGATTTCGATATGAAATTATATATAGGGTTGATTTTAATACGTTTGGGAATAAAACAATAATATTAGAAATCAATTATACACCGTAATTATTCATGAAACCGGTACATGCATTATACGCTTATTTAGTTTCGTATAAAGGCATTACTAAATAACGACGCATATAAATTTATAAATGATTGATTTCAATTATTTTTTTTTCTCAAATATATTAAAACCAATCCTATATATAATTTCATATCGAAATCAATGTAAAATAAAATTAAAATAATTACACCTACTAATTATTTATTAAAAACGGTATTGTTAAAACCAATATTCAAGTTATACAGACCACCTACTCAGTTGATATAAACTTTGTTTGATGTAAAGCACACACTTTGTGGACAGACAGACAGACAAACTGACAAAAAAAACAGAGAGATAAAAACAGAGAGAGAGACAAAGACGGAGGAAAAAATAAATAGCAAAGTAAATAGAAAAATAAATAAATTTAGAACATGTAATAATAAGTACTGCACACAGATTGAACAATAATTTGAACTACAACTCATTAAAGTTAACATTAATGATATGGAATGAGTTAATCAAAGACAAACGTTGTACACAATGTTAGTATCAACAAAATTCATGTAAATTTCTCATGATCTATTCATATTTGATTTATATGTATTAACTTTGTAAAACTAACAATATTATTTTAAGATTCAGGAAATGCTTTCCTTGCAGTTGCTTGTGGGGTGTATATCAAAATATCAAAGTCTATATGGTATTTATTCTTTCTTTACTTTCGCGACCAAATTAATTTTAATTTGCTTTTCATGATCCATTTTTATTTTTCGACCAATTGATATATTTCGGGACACACAGAAGGGTCGGGCTACATACTTTGAAAACCTCTGGTCAAGAAGACCGGAAACTTATTGACATGGGGAAAAATAAACTTTTAGCTCACAAAATGATCCAACCAATTAAGTATTTACCCAGTTCACCACACATAGAATGTTACTTAAGTTCGCAAGTTGGGGGTATCCATCGAGGATCAAACTCGCTATTTAGTAATAATGAGCCTAAAAGACAAGCGTTTCTAACCATTACACCACGATGGTACGCCTTTTATTTTTTTTTTACATGAGTAGGATGCCATGAGTAGGATGTGATACAAAGATCCCAAGTATGGGGCATTCTGCTAAGATCCTACTCACTACCAAGTAGTAATGGATCTGCATGACTAGCATTACACTATGAACATTATCGAACCATGTATTTCTCAATTGCGTATCTAAATTGTCGTTAAAAATATTGTTACGACTCAAACTTCTTTGTTCATTACTTGTACTGTTTTGCTTTGTTGCTTTGATGTTACATTTCACATGAAATGACCTCTAACCAACATACAACAGGTTTTTCGACGAATATTCTAAATAGAATTATCCCTTAATTTGTGCCCAGGAATATCCATATTTTTTGCTTTTATTTTGTTTAATTTATAACATAGAAAACCATTCTTTTTCAATCTTTTTAAAATATCACTGTTACAGATAAATTAATGAGGTAAAAAAGCAGCATATCGGTGGTGTCGGTGGAGACATGGGGAGATATTTTTTAATTCGAGTTCTAGTTATAATAGTCTATTCGGTTTATTTGAATAGAATGAAATGGAATTGTTTTGTTAAATATGGAAATCGCTAAATTTTCTAACCAATTCCTGGGCCATATGTTGCAAAAAAGAGGATTTTGGGTGCGCTTTATCAGATATTTGATGCTATTTCTTCAAGTAATAGTGGAAGTAAGAGATATAATTTTTGCTACCAATATTTATTATACCAATATACAACTTTCGTTGTTCGAGAGAAATTGATATTTTTTTAAAGTGAAAATTAACCTACCTTAATGCACAGTTTGTGACATTGCATTTGTGTATGTTGCCACCCCTGTGCTACATAGCTAGATGGGAGAGAGTGAGAATGAAAGAGGGAGAGAGAAACCGAAAGAGAGAATACATGGATTCTTGACCTCCTCAAGGGTATTAGTGCGGGGTAAAAAGCAGCCAGTCCAGTCCACGATTTTAACTCGATAACCGTTGCGCGACGCATTTCCACTGTAATATATATATGATATTGTATGTGAAGGCATGAATCACATTTTTACGGTTGAGGTTTTCCTTCCTCTTAGTAAATTTTGTTTGCATTGAATCAGTATGAATTTAGCAAGGTTGGTCCAAGTGGATGTGATACATAGAAAGAAAGAATAAATAAATAAAAGCTAGTTTAAAAATCAGACATGTTTTCCTTCATAGAATTACCAGTTTGATTTTCCATACTGTCTTCCATTTTTGTTTCTTTTTTCTTCTTCTTTTTCTTTTTCTTTAATACCGTCAGGTTTCATTCCGAAAATTGCTCTATAAACAGATCGAGAGATTTTATTTACTTCACATGTACACAAATTTACAAAGCTAGAATATTTCTTTTAGCCAGCATGGGAAACCTTTCTGAAGAAGCGCGCCGCATGAGATATGAATTATCATCAAGCAGGCCGTACTACTAAGATTCAAGATATTGACGGTATTTCATTTAAGATCCTAGGCGTAAGAATCTGCATTAGAAACAAGGAAAAGTTGATTTTTTCTTTGGTAAAAAGATATTTTCTATTAATAAAATAAGTTTTCATACAATATTATCAACGAAATCATTGCGATTAACACACGCTGGTGCCGTGATACATTACGGAATAATTAAAAGAAAAAAACAATACTTGAAAAACCAATGTATTCAATATGAATATAATTCATGCATCCACGGCCTACTCATATTATACGGTCCCACATGATACATTAAGAGGCAAAAAATACAGGCTGATTGGCCTGATAGTCAATCTGTAGGTTTAGGCTGGAAAATGTTAAAAGTATACAAAAATACACAAACTGTTTTCTTTTTTTTTCTTCAGAAATGTAATATGAAAAGATTAACCATTTTTTGTAACAAAATTATCGCGAAAAACTTTAAAAAATCAATATTTAAATGCAAAAAGTTATGCGTTAGTAATTTGACCAACTAGCGTCTTAGGCAAAACAGACCGTATACGTGATTGAAAAGCATAAAAACAAGGTAAATCACAGCCGTTTATAATTCGTAGATTAGTGAAAGACAAACTATAAATAACGTATTTTTAATTTTGAAAAGAATTAAAATTAAATTAAAAATAATGACTAATAAATTCTAGCGGTATTATTTTATTATTTTCTGTTAAATTTTTAAAGTTACCTTCCTTTCTGTGTCAAGTTTATAAGCGACCCAGAATGAGTTAAAATATAATCGGCCTGTTATTTTTTTGCATCTTACTGTATCAGATGGGGGCCGTATATAATACTAGTAGGCATGTTCTACCGACTTAAATAATATATCTACTAAAAATTCATGAGTTTATAATACAAAAGCGGAGAGTAATAACCTGTGTGAATAGTTAAAGTTATTAGTAATTTGTTTTGTATTATTCAGCTTGGAAGTTAACCTCGTATCCTGTTGCCTGGAAACCAAATAATTTTACTTACAACAAAATACCTGACTATATCACTGGGAAGAACACATGGTACACCGAAATTCAAATAAAGAAAGGAAAATAAATTGAATTAAAATAATTTTACAAACGATAATGTGAGTTCGAATCACACTGAGGGCGTGATTTTTTTAAAAATTTCTGACTAATATCGACAACCCACATCTGCTACAGACACAGACACTGTAGATGTTTTAATCATTTACATGTTGTGCTTAGTTGTGGCACATAGCCAGATGTATGGAGCACCATGGCCTACTAGTATTATACGGCCCCATATGATACAATAAGAGGCAAAAAATAACAGGCCGATTATATTTTAACTCATTCTGGGTCGCTTATAAACTTGACGCAGAAAGGAAGGTAACTTTAAAAATTTAACAGAAAATAATAAAATAATACCGCTAGAATTTATTAGTCATCATTTTAATTTAATTTAATTCTTTTCAAAATTAAAATACGTTATTATACTTTGTTTTTCACTAATCTACGAATTATAAACGGCTGTGATTTACCTTGTTTTTATGCTTTTCAATCACGTATACGGTCTGTTTTGCCTTATAGACGCGAGTTTGTAAAATTACTAACGCATAACTTTTGCATTTAAATATTGATTTTTTAAAGTTTTTCGCGATAATTTGTTTACAAAAATGGTTAATCTTTTCATATTACATTTCTGAAGAAAAAAAAAAAAAAACAGTTTGTATATTTTTGTATACTTTTAACATTTTTCCAGCCTAAACCTACAGATTGACTATCAGGCCAATCAGCCTGTTATTTTTTGTCTCTTAATGTATCATGTGGGGCCGTTAAATTAGTAGGCCGTGGTGCATCAAAGAAAAATGAATATTTTCCTAATCCGTGAATCAAAATTTTATTAAAAGTATTTATCTAAATTACTTGTTCATATTTTAATAAACGTTATTATCCTCGTGAAATTAAGTGGGCCATTCAGAAAGTTCCACGGTCCGCATGTGGCTCGTGGATGACAGTTTGCCCTTGACTGACCTTTAACATCGATTTGACCAAATGCAGGTGCTCGTATCCTTTGAAATGTCACTATCAAACATCAAGCTTCGAAGACAACTGCTTGAGACAGAAATTTTCGGTAATTTATTCAACGAACTAGAAAAAAAAGATCATTTGATATATGTGTTAAAGATGAATCGATCCGCATTTATATACTCGCAAGTAGAAGCTAGTATATTTTCGTATTGATTTAGGCATTGAGTGATAAATCCCCTACAATAATCAATTTGACGCACACTTATCTACAGAAACAGACAGCCGACCCTATCAAATTACCCACCCCGCCACACCTTACCGACCTATTTTGCAAATAAAACTCCCAACACTAACACAAACTATTACTTTTTGTTTTCTGTTCACCTGCCATTTGGCCATCTGCCATCTGGTTCGCGTTCTTTCATTTTCTTCTTTTAGTAATCCATCTATCAATTGATTTAACTACCTTTTACTAGAATTACGTTACATTTTTTCTTAGTTTCATATTCTATCAGTGATAGACGTTTCCCATGAGTGAAAATATTACTCACTCACAAGTTATTTTATCTTCAATTTACACTTACTAGCACTTGCCTAGTGACCGGATGCCATATTTTATCGTTGTAGGCGATTTTATTTATTTACTTGTTATGCCTCCTTAAGCATCTCCCTTTTGTCCTATCTTTTTTATATCAACCTTCAAAAATAACAAATCCCCGAAAAGCAGAACATATACACTGTTAATATATTAACTACAAACTATTATAAACCGTTTGTGGCAGAATCATAACAAACTGATTCATTGTATTGAGTTGATTTGTGTTCCCTAAGGTCCACTGTTAGCATTAGTATATCCAACGATGCATTTACATTGAACAAAATATGGTTTCGAATATTCCTATCTAATAGTAATCATTTTCATATATATATATTTGAAGTGATAATACCGTTTTGATAATATAATAATAATAATATAATAATAATAATAATAATAAATAATAATAATAATAATAATAGATCAACACATCCTTAAAGAAGTTAAAAATAGGCGGGAAAATATTGCAATGGCATGGATCGACTACAGAAAAGCCTATGACGTGGTCCCACATACCTGGATTTAAATGTTTAAAAATGTACCAAATATCCAACAACATCATAAATTTCATCAAAAAGCCATGGAAAACTGCCGAGTCAATTAAAAGCCGAAGGTCAATCCTTGGCAGAAGTAAGATCCAATGAGGTATTTTCCAAGGAGACTCGTTATCACCATTACTATTTATTATAGAAATGAGGCCACTCAATCATATACTTAGAAAATGTACTGAGGGATACAATTCACTTACTCACAAGAACAAATAAGCCACCATGTACATGGATGACATAAAAAAAAATTTGCAAAAAAATGAAAAAGAATTAGAGCCCTAGACAAACCATTAGAATATATAGCCAAGATATAGTGATGGAATTCGAATCAAAAAATGTGCTATACTATTAATAAACGGGGCGAAAGGAAATTAATAAACGGAATACAACTACCAAATCAGAACATTATAAAATCACTTAATGAACACGAAATTACAAATACTTAGGAAATTTTAGAAGACAAAATTAAGCAAACAAATGAAAGGAAAAGTTTTAAAAAGATTACCTCAGAAGAACAAGAAAACTCCTAGAAACCAAGCTCAACAGCAGAAATCTTATCAAAGGAATAAATACCTGGGCGTCCCAATTATAAGCTACTCTAGGCCATTCTTAAAATGGACAAAAGAAAGAACTCAGACAGGATGACCAAAGGACTAGGGATTAAGACAATGCCCAAGCTCTACACCCTAGAGACGATACATAGGCTATATGTATCAAGAAAGGAAGGTGGAAGAGGTATTGTCAACATAGAGGACTGCGCAGAGCCACAATCCAATGACTCGAAGAATACTCAAAAGGAGCAAAGAAAGATTACTTATGGCAGCCTATATAGCAGATGTAATATATGGACAAACAGAAAAACAATGAAAACTAGAAAACAAAAATTGGAAGAAAAACAATATACGGACACTTCAGACGATAAATCGGAGATGTTGCACATGAAAATAATAGGACATGGTTAAGAAGAGAAACTGAATGACTAATAATTGCTGCACAAAATAATGCCATAAGAACAAATTATATCGAACCAAAATTGATAAGACCAACAAAACAGTAAATGTAGGCTGTGCGATGACAGAGATGAGACTGTAAACCATTTATTAAGCGAATGTAGCAAACTAGCACAACGGGAATTTTTTAAAAAATAGGCACGACTGTTTGGAAGTGATCCACTGGAATTATGCAAAAACTTTAATTTTGACCATACAACAAAAATGATATATGCATAAACCAGGATCTGTTCTTGAGAATGAAAATCATAAAATTATCCGGGACTTCGAAAAAAAGACGGATCACCTTATCCCAGCCAGGAGACCAGACCTAGTATTGATTAACAAAAAAGAGAGAACTTGTCAACTGGTGGATTTTGCAGTACCAGCAGACCACAGTGAAGATGAAGGAAAACGAAAAGATAGACAAATACCTGACCTTGCCAGAGAATTGAATATGAAGGTCAAATGATACCAATTGTAGTTGGTACACACGAAAACAGTTCCAAAAAGCGTGGAAAAAGACTGGGGATTCTGGAAATCAGAGAAAAAAATGAGACCATCCAGAATATTGCATTGCTGCAATCTGCTAGAATACTCAGAAGAGTCATGGAGACCTGAGAGACTTGTTCACTCAGACTCCTGTGAAATACCATCTGCTAACGCTGGTGTGAAAAACTCAATAATAATAATATAATAATAATATAATAATAATTGACGAAGATGAAACAATTCATATGACCGACGCCAGATCAGGAATGGCCAGAATTCCCATGATAGCCAGCATGGGGAACCCGATCGATATCCTAGTAATGTTGGCTCCTCGATTTTTCTTTCAGCTACCAAACCGAAAGAAAACAATTTCACCTCAGATACATCAGAGGAGGAAATTGACAAAGAGAAGACAACATAAATGTTCTTCACTGTTATTTTAAAAGCAACCCAAAGAAAGAGGGTATAGGAGAGCATGATAGAAATTTGGAAACAAAATAATAATTTCACTACCAAAAGCCAAATACTTGCTGAACAAGTAAGACTCATCCTAAAGAAGGGTTGGTTCCTGATCTCGAGATTATGGAAATTAGTGGACAGGTAAATAGAGAGAAAGATACCCAAGAGGTATCCTCGGAACTAGAAGAAATACCACAAACAATCAAAACAGCACGGGAACAGATTAAAAAATGTAACACTAACACAAGATGACAGACACAAAATAGAACTAATATTTAATGGAAAAGAAAAGAGAAACCGAAAACGTTAATGAAATATTACAAAAATCCAACAATGAACATTACCGAATTGAACGACCTAATTCATGCGGAGAAAAACGGTCAGCGAAAAAATTGGTATCCAACACGCAAACCAAACTGAAACCAGAAATACTAAAGCTGGCTGGAAAATGCGATTAGAAAAAGAAATGAAAAGCCTGCGACAAAAAGCAAAAACATTAGTAAAGGGAAACACATGAGTAAATGCAATGACGGGAAAAAAGACAACAGCAGACATGGGTAACTTTACAACAGGAAGAAATAAGCTAAAAAATACTAGTTAAGGAAGGTAGACTCAAAGGATACCGGGACAGAGTTAAACAATACAAACAAGAATAGGACTTTCCAAAATAATGAAAAGAAATTCTACCAACAAGTCAGTGAACAAATCATTAAGACAACGAATATCCAAAGGCAAAGGAAACAGAAAAACTCTGGAGCAAAAATATGGGAAAAGAAGAACACATCAGGAAGGCAGAATGGATAAATAAAATGAAAAAACTACAAGGACTCGAAGAAGGACCCGAAGCAAAAATACATCTGGAATCGCTAAGAGCAACACTAAAAAAATTACCAAACTGGAAAACACCGGGGCACAATGGAGTACATGGGTATGTTTTAAAAGTTCATATCCATCCATGACAGAATGGCCGACAGTTGAACAAATGTCTAGAAGAAGCAAAACATACCGAATGATGACAAAGGCAAAACTACCTTATTCCAGAAAATACCCCCAAAGGAACATCCACAGCAACTATAGGTCAATAACGTGCCTACCTATAATGTGGAAAATCTTAACCGCACAAATAAAAGAAGACATCTACTACTCGTTTCATTGCCGTGGATTATTTCCAGAAGAACAGAAAGGATGCCGTAAGTTAAACAAGGAACACATGACCTGCTCTTTATAGATCAGCACATTCTTAAAGAGGCTAAAAGAGGCAAAAAATCTAGCGATGGCATGGATTATTACAGAGAGGCATATGACATGGTTTCGTAAACATGGATCATTCCTTGATGCTTGAAGATGTACAAAATATTGGACAAAGTAATAAATTTATCACAAATTGCCACGAAAAATTTCGAAAGTTGAATTAACAGCCGGAGGACAGACCTTAGCAGAGGTTAAAATTCAAAGAGGCATCTTCCAGGGTGAGTCCTCTCCCATTATTATTTGTTATAGCAAATATGCCTCTTAACTTATACTTAAAAAAAATGTACAGGCGGTAAAAATTTACCAAAATCAGAGTAAAAATAAATCCCCTTTGTGTACATGGATGACATCAACATTTTTTGCCAAAAATGAAAAGAGCTAGAAACACTTGTACAAAACAATTAGAATATACAGTCAGGACATAGGGTGGAATTCGGCATAGACAAGTGTGCAATGATAGTTTATAAAAAGAGAGGAAAAAGAATAACGGAAGGGATAGGATTATCAAATAAGGAAGAAATACGGACGCTGAGAGAAAAGGAAAATTATAAATACTTGGAGTACTGGAGGCGGACACATCAAACAAGGAGAGATGAAAGAAAGAGTGTAAGGAAAGAGTACCTCATGAGAACGAGAAAAACTCATAGAAACTAAACTCTGTAGCAGAAATCTCATCAAGGGTATAAACACCTGGGCTGTCCCTCTTGTAAGATACATTGGATCATTCTTAAAATGGACAAGAGAGAGCTCAACAGATAAACCAAAGGGCAAGGAAGCCTATGACAATGCACAAGGCATTACACCAGAGAGACGGCACAGATAGACTATATGTATCGAGAAAAGAAGGAGGAAGAGTTTCGCCAGCATTGAATTTGTGTAGATTCGACAATTCGAGCTCTGGATGAATATACAGAAAAGATAAAGAAAGATAATAGCAGCCAAAAAAAAACAATCAACATATGGACGAGCACAAATATAATAAAGACAACAAAGCAGAAATGGGAAGAAAACAAATACATGGACACTTCAAGCCGAATATATATGAGAGATAGCACATCAGAGACATAGACATGGCTAAGAAGCTATATCTGCCGGAAAAGGCTCTCCTCTCCACAAAGAAATGGGACATAAACCGTAATTACACGAAACTTGTAGATTCTCATGCAATATCGGTCACAACTAGCATGCCACTGCACCGTCTCCCATGCTTCTTACTAGCAGTGATACACCCTTGCCATTCAATGACCATATACAGAGAAAACATCGAACCACTTCCTCAGCACACGTTGATCGAACTGTGACTCCTACACCATTTTTGGTGATCGAGTTCCTCAACCAAATGCATAGCGTGGCTGCATTCATAGACCCCTTCACGTTCAAGCTGGCTAGGTTAAGAGCCATCTTTAATTAACATACTCAGTGTTTATTACGACCGGGAGTCTGACGTGGTTAGGATGATGATGGGCTGTACCAGACTGTCATTACCGATATCTGGAGTGATTCTTCCGACATCTGTGGGGTACTTAATTTTAAAGCCATGTAGAAAGAAGGTTGCATAAAAACTGGGGTCTTCCTTTTACAAAATTTGGCATTTTTGGTGAGTAAAGGATGTTCCCTCTCCGCTAACCGAAAAGGACTTCTCAGCTGCCTCGACTATGCCCAACCCCATTAGTTTGGGTCCAGCAATTCGGACAAAGGTATTCATCGACGAAACATCCTTAAAATTGAGTGGGTTCTCTACGTCCTTGTTTTCATCGTTTTTAAATTGAAGAGTAGACCAAGAGACATTTTTTGCTGTGGGTCAGTGTTTGTCTCACCAGTAATGGGTCCTCTCTACACAAATCCTCCGGGTGGGATATTTTTCTCTTCCTGGAGGGATATAGTTCTTCCTGAGAGGAGATAACGATCGACTCCTTTTTGGAGTTAATTTTGTGGTCCTCTGATCGAAACGTTAAGTAAGGACGAGGGAGAGTTTAGACAGTGGAGGGTTTGGGTGTATGTGGGATTGGCTAGGTGTTGGAGGGTGGGTATTTTGGTTGGGTGATGAGGTGTCTCATTGACTACTGCCTTTGTTTTCGTGTTGGGGTCCACGGGGCGGGTTTTCTTGCTCTTCTTCGGCAAACGGCGATGATTCTCCCCTCCAGGACGCCTTTGCAGAAAAGCAGGACTCAGTTGAGGTATTTGCAGGTTCCGGTTCCTGGTTCTAATGTGATTTTTTGAAGTCGAATGAGTTTCTCCTTGGCAAAAGTGTCAGAAGTGGCCGAGGCGTAGGTAGTTTTTTTCTTTTCCCACAATCACCCCTCTCCTGCCTCGGTGTAGCATGGTGTTCTTACAGCTGTATTTCTGTCACTTCGCTACTCTAATATTTGGAATCGATTGGAAAACCCACCCTTGTGAGGTTTGATAGAGAGGTAATCCACAGTTTGGATTTTATCTCTTTCAAAAAGAACCCTATAGTCGACGTCCCCGTGTTGACTGAGCACAACCATGATGTAATCTCTAGAACGTCCACGGGGGTTGTATATTGCCACTTTAATCCTTCTGCAACCCAGATACTCCAGTTGGATCCGGAGCATTTTGTGTGGAGGTCTGACTGGCCAGTTTCATTGCTTCCTCCTCCATATGTCCCAGGTGGCGAAACTTCACCTGCATATGTTTGACCGGATGTTGTTGACCAGAAAGAGACCCACCACTGCTTGCAATCAGCCTTTTTACCTCCTAATGGCTAGGTTTTTTTGCTGGTACTGGTACCACAGAAGAAGAAGAGGGATTAGCATCTTCTTTTGAGCCACTTTGTGGGGACTTGCGGACTCTGCACTTTTGCCTAGGTCGGCCGCCTTCTCGCAGTCTGCGGACTCTGCCCTTTGCCTGAGCTGCTCTCCTCCTGGTCGACTTGTAGCTGAAGCCACTGTGATCAGTCCATCACCTGGACTAGCCTTCATTTGACCATCTGAGTGGCGGGCTACTGCTTTTGATTTTTGCTCACCGTCTTCCTTAACGACCTTTAAAGAGAGCAGTACATAAAAATCAATTTACTTTAAGAGGGAATAGATAATAAAGTTTAACAAGGCAACACAAATGTAACGTGTTGGGGCTTCTGAATATACTCAAATATCTAAGATAACAGTTTTATTCACACTATAACACCAAAAAAAAGTGTGTTATAGTTTGTTTTTTTATCTTAGAGCTCTTTGGATTTGAACTTTCAATTTTTAAATGAATAATTCAACTATATAGAAAAATCTTTCACACAATTTCAATAATCTAAACACTTCATACAATGTGCCAAAAAGATTCAAAATCCACATCTTCTCATAATTTCTAAATAACAATTTTATAATGATAATCAATTATACCGATATATTATTGTACCCAATAATTCGACCACAACCATCATTGAAAAATACCTACATAACCTTGGAATAAAAACAGTCACAAACTCCCCAAAAACAATCAGAAACATAATCAGTATAAAATAAGCTCGACCACATAAAGTCTGACACAGGCATATAAACCATAGAATGTTTAGATTGTAAACAATGTTTAAATTG
>CM042141.1:955721-988221 GCA_023376005.1 Doryteuthis pealeii
AACTTTCCACTGAATCTAACGAACTTTGAACTTGTTGATCTTACTACAGGTCACGTTACATAATTCATTGACTATACCATGCTGAAATATGCAACATATTAAATTTACTGATAGTGAACGTTTAAAACTATTGTATTGCTTGTTATTAAATAATTTACGTAGTATAGCACGTATAACTTAACAACTTTTGTCCTCTATATAATGCAATGTGAAAGGACCGTGGGATTACAAAAGATAAGGGTCCAATTGTCACAATGAGACATTAGTAGCAGCCATCCTGTTTTGATTCGGCGTTGAGACGTTTATTTTCTTTATAATTTGTGTTAATTGATACAAAATCGAAACAATTACTGAAATTAAAAATTATCTGTTTTTGTTTGTTTTTTTAGTTTATAAACTTTGCGTTCCATTCAGAACAATTGGAAGTTTGTATAAGAAATTCTTGCAATTATTAACCACCTAGGTTCAACTACTGAATATTGGACTATGTCTTTGTTATAGTAAAACAAGTATCATTCTTCCTTTGAGATCGGGTTCGAATAATTCTCATTCTTACTATAAAAGCGTAATTTTTCTATCTGTAGTGTAGTTATTAACATCAAATGGAATTATCAAGCCATTAACCTCATTTTTGTTCACACGATGATTCAAACGTTAAATAATCCAGCCATTTTTAAGTGATGCATTTCGGTAAAGAAGAGACTTTGTATCTGGTCTTTCATGGTAGGACATTTTATCTGACCCCTCAAAACCCCCTCCAAAAAAAAAACCAAAAAAACAACAACATATATGATTACTATTTTTGCCTCCTGACAAAGAAGATCGAACAGATGTCTCTTCCTTACGGAACGTTAGTGTGTGTAATTCTAGAACAAAATAATAACGTTTTAATCGTAATATAAGGCATCACAGCAGTATTTGATCTCTGAAAATGGCAAGGCCAAAGAAGAAGGACACTTTGCTAATCCCCGTGACCCAGGCCCACGACGCTCATCTTTGCATTACCCGCAGGATTGTTTGCAAGTCACTGGCTGGATTTGAAGTGTTACGAGGAACAACACAAGAAAAAATGACATTTAGTTGAGGATCCTTACACGTCGTAATCGATAGGAAAGTCCATCATTATAATATATATTATATATATATTATATATATATAATACGGGAAAAATTGAAATGAATCCGATAGTATGTTAAGTTATATAAAATTAAAAAAAACAACAAGGTGTTCAGATCGACGCAATAACATTTCGGTTGTTGCAAACCATCTTGTCAGGGCATTATCTATAATGGGAAAGAAACTTTAAAAACAGCAATTTGCCAGTTGTTCCTTTGTCAGCTTCTAAATTTTCTCAATATGAAAAAAGATACAACAAGAGACGCCACATAACTTGGCAATTCTTTTCAAAACTGTGTGTGATGCAATTTTTTCGAAATTATTATGGTGAAAATTTTATGCATGCTACCTTATTGAGCTTGTTAATTTTTGTGGTGTTCTGAATTTTATAAAAATTATGAAATATAAAGCGAAACGTGCTTTAAAAAAGAAAAAAAAGGAAATCAACATAAGTATCTCATGTAACATTTTAAGACAGTTTGACCTAAATGAGGGATTGTTGAAAGAAAAGTTCTTTTTTAAATCGTGTCATGATTAGAAAAGCCCTTTGTGTGGTAGGTTACTACACATTTTTTTGACATTTAAAATTGATAGCGTGATTAGTTTCCAGAATGTATTTCGTTTAAACATTATTTAAATAAACGTTTTTATGTCACTTTTGTGGTTACATTGTTGTTAATATTTCTTGAAGTATCACTCAGAATGCTTAATACCAATTAAAACATTGTTTACAATCTAAACATTTCTTATGTTTATTATGCCTGTGTCAGACTTTATGTGTCGAGCTTTTATTTTATTTATGATTTATGTTTCTTGATTGTTTTTTTGAGGGAGTTTGTGACTGTTTTATTCCAAGGTTACTGTAGTATGTTTTCCAATGATGGTTTGTCGAATTATCAATATATATCGGATAATTAGATTTCATTATAAAATTGTTATTAGAAATTATGAGAAAGATGTGGATTTTGAAATCTTTTTTGACAATTTTATGAGTGTTTAGATTATGGAAATTGTGTGAAAGATTTTTCTATATAGTTGAATTATTCATTTAAAAATTGAAGGTTCAAATCCAAAGAGCTCTAAGATAAAAAAAACAAACTATAACACACTTTTTATTTTGGTGTTATAGTGTGAATAAAACTGTTATCTTAGATATTGAGTAATATTCAGAAGCCCCAACACGTTACATTTGTGTTGCCTTGTTAAACTTTATTATCTATTCCCTCTTAAAGTAAATGATTTTTATGTACTGCTCTCTTTAAAGGTCGTTAAGGAAAGACGGTGAGAAAAATCAAAAGCAGTAGCCCGCCACTCAGATGGTCAAATGAAGGCTAGTCCAGGTGATGGACTGATCACAGTGGCTATCAGCTCAAGTCGACCAAGGAGGAGAGCAGCTCAGGCAAAAGGGCAGAGTCCGCAGCTGCAGAAGGCGGCCCGACCTAGGCAAAAGTGCAGAGTCCGCAAGTCCCCACAAAGTGGCTCAAAAGAAGATGCTAATCCCTCTTCTTCTTTATGCTGGTACCCAGTACCAGCAAAAAAACCTAGCCATTAGGAGGTACCAAAAGGCTGATTGCAAGCAGTGGTGGGTCTCTTTCTGGTCAACAACATCCCGGTCAACATATGCAGGTGAAGTTTCGCCACCTGGGACATATGAGGAGGAAGCAATGAACTGGCCAGTCAAGGACCTCCACCACAAAATGCTCCGGATCCAACTGGAGTATCTGGGTTGCCAGAAGGATTAAAGTGGCAATATACAACGTCCCCGTGGACGTTCTCAGAGATTACATCATGGTTGTGCTCAGTCAAAACGGGGACGTCGACTATAGGTTCTCTTTTGAAGAGATAAAATCCAAACTGTGGATTACCTCTCTATCAAACCTCACAAGGGTGGGTTTTCCATCGATCAAATATTAGAGTAGCGAAGTGACCAGAAATACCAGCTGTAAAGAACACCATGCTACAACCGAGAGGAGAGGGTGATTGTGGGAAAAGAAAAAACTACCTACGCCTCGGCCACTTCTGACACTTTTGCCAAGGAGAACTCATTCGACTTCAAAAATCACATTAGAACCAGGAACCGGAACCTGCAAAATACCTCAACTGAGTCCTGCTTTTCTGCAAAGGCGTCCTGAGGGGAGAATTATCGCCGTTTGCCGAAAGAAGAGCAAGAAAACCGTCCCCGTGGACCCAACACCCGAACAAAGGCAGTAGTCAATGAGACACACCTCATCACCCAACCAAAATACCACCCTCCAACAACCTAGCCAATCCCACATACACCCAAACCTCCACTGTCTAAACTCTCCCTCGTCCTTTACTTAACGTTCGATCAGAGGACCACAAAATTAACTCCCAAAAAGGAGTCGATCGTTATCTCCTCTCAGGAAGAACTATATCCTCCCAGGAAGGAGAAAAATATCCACACCCGGAGGATTGTTGTAGAGAGACCCATTACTGTGAGACAAACACTGACCCACCAGCAAAAATGTCTCTTGGTCTACTCTTCAATTTAAAAACGAATGAGAAAAACAAGGACGTAGAGACCCACTCAATTTTAAGGATGTCGTCGATGAATACTTTTTGTCCGAATGCTTGGACCCCAAATAATGGGGTTTGGGGCATAGTCGGGCAGCTGAGAAGTCCTTTTCGGTTAGCGGAGAGGAACTCCTTTACTCACAAAAATGCCAAATTTTGTAAAAAGGAAGACCCAGTTTTTATGCAACCTTCTTTCTACATGGCTTTAAAAATTAAGTACCCAGATGTCGGAAGAATCACTCCAGATATCGGTAATGAACCAGTCTGGTACAGCCCATCATCATCCTAACCACGTCAGACTCCCGGGTCGTAATAAACACTGAGTATGTTAATTAAAGATGGCTCTTAACCTAGCCAGCTTGAACGTGAAGGGGTCTATGAATGCAGCCCACGCTATGCATTTGGTGAGGAACTCGATCACCAAAAGTGGTGTAGGAGTCACAGTTCGATCACGTGTGCTGAGGAAGTGTTGAGTGTTTCTCTGTATATGGTCATTGGAATGGCAAGGGTGTATCACTGCTAGTAAAAAAGCATGGAGACGGGCAAGTGGCATGCTAGTTGTGACGTATTGCTGAGAATATACAAGTTTCGTGTAATTAGGTTTATTGTCCCCAATTTCTTTGTGGAGAGGAGAGCCTTTTCCGGCAGATATAGTCTTAGCCCATGTCTATGTCTTCTGATGTGCTATCTCTCATTATTTCGCTTGAAGTGTCCATGTATTTGTTTTTCTTCCCATTTCTCTTTGTTCTTTATTACTTTTGTGCTCGTCCATATGTTGAAATTGTTTTTTTTTGGCTGTATTAGTCTTTCTTACTCTTTTCTTGTATATTCATCCAGAGCTCGAATTGTCGAATCTACACAATATTCAATGCTGGGCGAAACCTTTCCTCCTTCTTTTCTCGATAATATAGTCTATCTGTGCCGTCTCTCTGGTGTAATGCCTTGTGCATTGCATAGGCTTCCTTGCCCTTTGGTTTATCTGTTGGAGCTCCTCTCTTGTCCATTTTTAAGAATGATCAATGTATCTATACAAGGGACAGCCCAGGTGTTTATACCCTTGATGAGATTTCTGCTACAGAGTTTAGTTTCTATGAGTTTTCTCGTTCTCATAGTACTCTTTCCTTACTCTTTCTTTCTCTCTTCCTTGTTTGATGTGTCCGCCTCAAGTACTCCCAAGTATTTATATTTTCTTTTCTCTCAGCGTCCGTATTTCTTCCTTATTGATATCCTATCCCTTCCGTTATTCTTTTTTCCTCTCTTTTTATAACTATCATTGCACACTTGTCTATCCGAATTCCATCCCTATGTCCTGACTGTATATTCTAATATGTTTTACAAGTGTTTCTAGCTCTTTTTCATTTTTGGCAAAAATGTTGATGTATCCAGTACACAAGGGATTTTTTTTTTACTCTGATTTGGGTAAATTTTAACCGCCTGTACATTTTTTAAGTATAAAGTTTAAGAGGGCATATTTGCTATAACAAATAATAATGGGAGAGGACTACCCTGGAGATGCCTCTTTGAATTTTAACCTCTCTAAGTTCTGTCCTCCGGCTGTTAATTCAACTTTTCGATTTTTTCGTGCATTTGTGATAAATTTTATTACTTTGTCCAATATTTTGTACATCTTCAAGCATTCAAGGATCCATGTTTACGAAACCATGTCATATGCCTCTCTGTAATCAATCCATGCCATCGCTAGATTTTTTTGCCTCCTTTAGCCTCTTTAAGAAGTGCTGATCATATAAGAGCAGGTCATGTGTTCCTCTTGTTAACTTACGGCATCCTTTCTGTTCTTCTGGAAATAATCCACGGCAATGAAACGAGTAGTAGATGTCTTTCTTTTTGTTTGCGGTTAAGATTTTCCACATTTTAGGTAGGCACGTTATTGACCTATAGTTGCTGTGGATGGTTTCCTTGGGGGGTATTTCTGGAATAAGGTAGTTTTGCCTTTTGTCATCCATTCCGGTATGTTTGCTTCTTCTAGACATCTTGTTCAACTGTCGGCCATTCTGTCATGGATGGATATGAACTTTTAAAACCAGTACCCATGTACTCCATTGTGCCCGGTGTTTCAGTTTGGTAATTTTTTTAGTGTTGCTTAGCGATTCCAGATGTATTTTTGCTTCGGGTCCTTCTTCGAGTCCTTGTAGTTTCTTTTTTCATTTTATTTATCCATTCTGCCTTCCTGATGTGTTCTTTCTTTTCCCATATTTTTGCTCCAGAAGTTTCTGTTTCCTTTGCCTTTGGATATTCGTTTGTCTTAATGATTTGTTCACTGACTTGTTGGTAGAATTTCTTTTCATTATTTTGAAAGTCCTATTCTGTTTGTATTGTTTAACTCTGTCCGGTATCCTTTGAGTCTACCTTCCTTAACTAGTATTTTTTAGCTTATTTCTTCCTGTTGTAAAGTTTACCCATGTCTGCTGTTGTCTTTTTTCCGTCATTGCATTTACTCATGTGTTTCCTTTACTAATGTTTTTGCTTTTGTCGCAGGCTTTTCATTTCTTTTTCTAATCGCATTTCCCAGCAGCTTTAGTATTTCTGTTTCAGTTTGGTTTGCGTGTTGGGATACCAATTTTTTCGCTGACTCGTTTCTCCGCTGAATTAGGTCGTTCAATTCGGTAATGTTCATTGTTGGGATTTTTTGTAATATTTCATTAACGTTTTCGTTCTCTTTTTACTTTTTCCCATTAAATTATAGTTCTATTTTGTGTCTGTCATCTTGTGTTAGTGTTACATTTTTAATCTGTTCCGTGCTGTTTTGATTGTTTGTGGTATTTCTTCTAGTTCCGGGATACCTCTTGGGTATCTTTCTCTCTATTTACTGTCCACTAATTTCCATAATCTCGAGATCAGGAAACCAACCTTCTTTAGGATGAGTCTTACTTGTTCAGCAAGTATTTGGCTTTTGGTAGTGAATTATTATTTTGTTTCCAAATTTCTATCATGCTCTTCCTATACCTCTTTCTTTTGGTTGCTTTTAAAATAACAGTGAAACATTTATGTTGTCTTCTCTTGTCAATTTCCTCCTCTGATGTATCTGAGGTGAATTGTTTTCTTCGGTTTGGTAGCTGAAAGAAAAATCGAGGAGCCAACATTACTAGGATATCGATCGGGTTCCCCATGCTGGCTATCATGGGAATTCTGGCCATTCCTGATCTGGCGTCGGTCAATATGAATTGTTTCATCTTCGTCAATTATTATTATTATTATTATTATTAATTATTATTGAGTTTTTCACACCAGCGTTAGCAGATGGTATTTCACGGAGTCTGAGTGACAACAAGTCTCCTCAGGTCTCCATGACTCTTCTGAGTATTCTAGCAGATTGCAGCAATGCAATATTTCGGATGGTCTCATTTTTTCTCTGATTTCCAGAATCCCCAGTCTTTTTCCACGCTTTTTGGAACTGTTTCGTGTGTGTACCAACTACAATTGGTATCATTTGACCTTCATATTCAATTCTCTGGCAAGGTCCAGGTATTTGTCTATCTTTTCGTTTCCTTCATCTTCACTGTGTCTGCTGGACTGCAAAATCCACCAGTTGACAAGTTCTCTCTTTTTTTGTTAATCAATACTAGGTCTGGTCTCCTGGCTGGGATAAGGTGATCCGTCTTTTTTTCGAAGTCCCGGATAATTTTATGATTTTCATTCTCAAGAACAGATCCTGGTTTATGCATATATCATTTTGTTGTGGTCAAAATTAAAGTTTTTTGCATAATTCCCAGTGGATCACCTTCCCAAACCAGTCGTGCCTATTTTTTAAAAAATTCCCGTTGTGCTAGTTTGCTACATTCGCTTAATAAATGGTTTACAGTCTCATCTCTGTCATCGCACAGCCTACATTTACTGTTTTGTTGGTCTTATCAATTTTTGGTTCGATATAATTTGTTCTTATGGCATTATTTTGTGCAGCAATTATTAGTCATTCAGTTTCTCTTCTTAACCATGTCCTATTATTTTCATGTGCAACATCTCCGATTTATCGTCTGAAGTGTCCGTATAATTGTTTTTCTTCCAATTTTTGTTTCTAGTTTTCATTGTTTTTCTGTTTGTCCATATATTACATCTGCTATATAGGCTGCCATAAGTAATCTTTCTTTGCTCCTTTTGAGTATTCTTCGAGTCATTGGATTGTGGCCTCTGCGCAGTCCTCTATGTTGACAATACCTCTTCCACCTTCCTTTCTTGATACATATAGCCTATGTATCGTCTCTAGGGTGTAGAGCCTTGGCGCATTGTCTTAATTCCCTAGTCCTTTTGGTCATCCTGTCTGAGTTCTTCTTTTGTCCATTTAAGAATGGCCTAGAGTAGCTTATAATTGGGACGTCCCAGGTATTTATTCCTTTGATAAGATTTTGCTGTTGAGCTTGGTTTCTAGGAGTTTTCTTGTTCTTCTGAGGTAATCTTTTTAAAACTTTTCCTTTCATTTTGTTTGCTTATTTTGTCTTCTAAAATTCCTAAGTATTTGTAACTTTCGTGTTCATTAAGTGATTTTATAATGTTCTGATTTGGTAGTTGTATTCCGTTTATTAATTTCCTTTCGCCCCGTTTATTAATAGTATAGCACATTTTTGATTTCCGAATTCCATCACTATATCTTGGCTATATATTCTATGGTTTGTACTAGGGCTTCTAATTCTTTTTCATTTTTTTGCAAATTTTTTTTTTATGTCATCCATGTACATGGTGGCTTATTTGTTCTTGTGAGTAAGTGAATTTGTATCCCTCAGTACATTTTCTAAGTATATGATTGAGTGGCCTCATTTCTATAATAAATAGTAATGGTGATAACGAGTCTCCTTGGAAAATACCTCATTGGATTCTACTTCTGCCAGGGATTGACCTTCGGCTTTTAATTGGACTCGGCAGTTTTCCATGGCTTTTTTGATGAAATTTATGATGTTGTTGGATATTTGGTACATTTTTAAAACATTCTAAAATCCAGGTATGTGGGACCACGTCATAGGCTTTTCTGTAGTCGATCCATGCCATTGCAAATATTTTCCCGCCTATTTTTAACTTCTTTAAGGATGTGTTGATCTATTATTATTATTATTATTATTATTATTATTATTATTATTATTATTATTATTATTATTATTATCAAAACGGTATTATCACTTCAAATATATTATGAAAATGATTACTATTAGATAGGAATATTCGAAACCATATTTTGTTCAATGTAAATGCATCGTTGGATATACTAATGCTAACAGTGGACCTTAGGGAACACAAATCAACTCAATACAATGAATCAGTTTGTTGATTCTGCCACAACGGTTATAATAGTTTGTAGTTAATATATTAACAGTGTATATGTTCTGCTTTTCGGGGGATTTGTTATTTTTTGAAGGTTGATATAAAAAGACAGGACAAAAGGGAGATGCTTAAGGAGGCATAACAAGTAAATAAATAAAATCGCCTACCAACGATAAAATATGGCATCCGGTCACTAGGCAAGTGCTAGTAAGTGTAAATTGAAGATAAATAACTTGTGAGTGAGTAATATTTTCACTCATGGGAAACGTCTATCACTGATAGAATATGAAACTAAGAAAAAAATGTAACGTAATTCTAGTAAAGGTAGTTAAATCAATTGATAGATGGATTACTAAAAGAAGAAAATGAAAGAACGCGAACCAGATGGCAGATGGCCAAATGGCAGGTGAACAGAAAACAAAAAGTAATAGTTTGTGTTAGTGTTGGGAGTTTTATTTGCAAATAGGTCGGTAAGGGTGGGCGTGGGTAATTTGATAGGGTCGGCTGTCTGTTTCTGTAGATAAGTGTGCGTCAAATTGATTATTGTAGGGGATTTATCACTCAATGCCTAAATCAATACGAAAATATACTAGCTTCTACTTGCGAGTATATAAAATGCGGATCGATTCATCTTTAACACATATATCAAATGATCTTTTTTTCTAGTTCGTTGAATAAATTACCGAAAATTTCTGTCTCAAGCAGTTGTCTTCGAAGCTTGATGTTTGATAGTGACATTTCAAAGGATACGAGCACCTGCATTTGGTCAAATCGATGTTAAAGGTCAGTCAAGGGCAAACTGTCATCCACGAGCCACATGCGGACCGTGGAACTTTCTGAATGGCCCACTTAATTTCACGAGGATAATAACGTTTATTAAAATATGAACAAGTAATTTAGATAAATACTTTTAATAAAATTTTGATTCACGGATTAGGAAAATATTCAATTTTTCTTTGATGCACCACGGCCTACTAATATTATACGGCCCCACATGATACATTAAGAGACAAAAATAAACAGGCTGATTGGCCTGATAGTCAATCTGTAGGTTTAGGCTGGAAAATGTTAAAAGTATACAAAAATATACAAACTGTTTTCTTTTTTTTTCTTCAGAAATGTAATATGAAAAGATTAACCATTTTTGTAAACAAATTATCGCGAAAAACTTTAAAAAATCAATATTTAAATGCAAAAAGTTATGCGTTAGTAATTTTACCAAACTCGCGTCTATAAGGCAAAACAGACCGTATACGTGATTGAAAAGCATAAAAACAAGGTAAATCACAGCCGTTTATAATTCGTAGATTAGTGAAAAACAAAGTATAAATAACGTATTTTAATTTTGAAAAGAATTAAAATTAAATTAAAATGATGACTAATAAATTCTAGCGGTATTATTTATTATTTTCTGTTAAATTTTAAAGTTACCTTCCTTTCTGCGTCAAGTTTATAAGCGACCCAGAATGAGTTAAAATATAATCGGCCTGTTATTTTTGCCTCTTATTGTATCATATGGGCCGTATAATACTAGTAGGCCATGGTGCTCCATACATCTGGCTATGTGCCACAACTAAGCACAACATGTAAATGATTAAAACATCTACAGTGTCTGTGTCTGTAGCAGATGTGGGTTGTCGATATTAGTCAGAAATTTTTAAAAAAAAATCACGCCCTCAGTGTGATTCGAACTCACATTATCGTTTGTAAAAATTATTTTAATTCAATTTATTTTCCTTTCTTTATTTGAATTTCGGTGTACCATGTGTTCTTCCCAGTGATATAGTCAGGTATTTTGTTGTAAGTAAAATTATTTGGTTTCCAGGCAACAGGATACGAGGTTAACTTCCAAGCTGAATAATACAAAACAAATTACTAATAACTTTAACTATTCACACAGGTTTTATTACTCTCCGCTTTTGTATTATAAACTCATGAATTTTTAGTAGATATATTATTTAAGTCGGTAGAACATGGCCTACTAGTATTATACGGCCCCATCTGATACAGTAAGATGCAAAAAAATAACAGGCCGATTATATTTTAACTCATTCTGGGTCGCTTATAAACTTGACACAGAAAGGAAGGTAACTTTAAAAATTTAACAGAAAATAATAAAATAATACCGCTAGAATTTATTAGTCATTATTTTAATTTAATTTTAATTCTTTCAAAATTAAAATACGTTATTTATAGTTTGTCTTTCACTAATCTACGAATTATAAACGGCTGTGATTTACCTTGTTTTTATGCTTTTCAATCACGTATACGGTCTGTTTTGCCTAAGACGCTAGTTTGGTCAAATTACTAACGCATAACTTTTTGCATTTAAATATTGATTTTTTTAAAGTTTTTCGCGATAATTTGTTTACAAAAATGGTTAATCTTTTCATATTACATTTCTGAAGAAAAAAAAAGAAAACAGTTTGTGTATTTTTGTATACTTTTAACATTTTCCAGCCTAAACCTACAGATTGACTATCAGGCCAATCAGCCTGTTATTTTTTGCCTCTTAATGTATCATGTGGGACCGTATAATATGAGTAGGCCGTGGATGCATGAATTATATTCATATTGAATACATTGGTTTTTCAAGTATTGTTTTTTTCTTTTAATTATTCCGTAATGTATCACGGCACCAGCGTGTGTTAATCGCAATGATTTCGTTGATAATATTGTATGAAAACTTATTTTATTAATAGAAAATATCTTTTTACCAAAAAAAATCAACTTTTCCTTGTTTCTAATGCAGATTCTTACGCCTAGGATCTTAAATGAAATACCGTCAATATCTTGAATCTTAGTAGTACGGCCTGCTTGATGATAATTCATATCTCATGCGGCGCGCTTCTTCAGAAAGGTTTCCCATGCTGGCTAAAAGAAATATTCTAGCTTTGTAAATTTGTGTACATGTGAAGTAAATAAAATCTCTCGATCTGTTTATAGAGCAATTTTCGAATGAAACCTGACGGTATTAAAGAAAAAGAAAAAGAAGAAGAAAAAAGAAACAAAAATGGAAGACAGTATGGAAAATCAAACTGGTAATTCTATGAAGGAAAACATGTCTGATTTTTAAACTAGCTTTTATTTATTTATTCTTTCTTTCTATGTATCACATCCACTTGGACCAACCTTGCTAAATTCATACTGATTCAATGCAAACAAATTTACTAAGAGGAAGGAAAACCTCAACCGTAAAAATGTGATTCATGCCTTCACATACAATATCATATATATATTACAGTGGAAATGCGTCGCGCAACGGTTATCGAGTTAAAATCGTGGACTGGACTGGCTGCTTTTTACCCCGCACTAATACCCTTGAGGAGGTCAAGAATCCATGTATTCTCTCTTTCGGTTTCTCTCTCCCTCTTTCATTCTCACTCTCTCCCATCTAGCTATGTAGCACAGGGGTGGCAACATACACAAATGCAATGTCACAAACTGTGCATTAAGGTAGGTTAATTTTCACTTTAAAAAAATATCAATTTCTCTCGAACAACGAAAGTTGTATATTGGTATAATAAATATTGGTAGCAAAAATTATATCTCTTACTTCCACTATTACTTGAAGAAATAGCATCAAATATCTGATAAAGCGCACCCAAAATCCTCTTTTTTGCAACATATGGCCCAGGAATTGGTTAGAAAATTTAGCGATTTCCATATTTAAACAAACAATTCCATTTCATTCTATTCAAATAAACCGAATAGACTATTATAACTAGAACTCGAATTAAAAATATCTCCCCATGTCTCCACCGACACCACCGATATGCTGCTTTTTACCTCATTAATTTATCTGTAACAGTGATATTTTAAAAGATTGAAAAAGAATGGTTTTCTATGTTATAAATTAAACAAAATAAAAGCAAACAAATATGGATATTCCTGGGCACAAATTAAGGGATAATTCTATTTAGAATATTCGTCGAAAAACCTGTTGTATGTTGGTTAGAGGTCATTTCATGTGAAATGTAACATCAAAGCAACAAGCAAAACAGTACAAGTAATGAACAAAGAAGTTTGAGTCGTAACAATATTTTTAACGACAATTTAGATACGCAATTGAGAAATACATGGTTCGATAATGTTCATAGTGTAATGCTAGTCATGCAGATCCATTACTACTTGGTAGTGAGTAGGATCTTAGCAGAATGCCCCATACTTGGGATCTTTGTATCACATCCTACTCATGGCATCCTACTCATGTAAAAAAAATAAAAGGCGTACCATCGTGGTGTAATGGTTAGAACGCTTGTCTTTTAGGCTCATTATTACTAAATAGCGAGTTTGATCCTCGATGGATACCCCCAACTTGCGAACTTAAGTAACATTCTATGTGTGGTGAACTGGGTAAATACTTAATTGGTTGGATCATTTTGTGAGCTAAAAGTTTATTTTTCCCCATGTCAATAAGTTTCCGGTCTTCTTGACCAGAGGTTTTCAAAGTATGTAGCCCGACCCTTCTGTGTGTCCCGAAATATATCAATTGGGTCGAAAAATAAAAATGGATCATGAAAAGCAAATTAAAATTAATTTGGTCGCGAAAGTAAAGAAAAGAATAAATACCATATAGACTTTGATATTTTGATATACACCCCACAAGCAACTGCAAGGAAAGCATTTCCTGAATCTTAAAATAATATTGTTAGTTTTACAAAGTTGAATACATATAAATCAAATATGAATAGATCATGAGAAATTTACATGAATTTTGTTGATACTAACATTGTGTACAACGTTTGTCTTTGATTAACTCATTCCATATCATTAATGTTAACTTTAATGAGTTGTAGTTCAAATTATTGTTCAATCTGTGTGCAGTACTTATTATTACATGTTCTAAATTTATTTATTTTTCTATTTACTTTGCTATTTATTTTTTCCTCCGTCTTTGTCTCTCTCTCTGTTTTTTATCTCTCTGTTGTTTTTTTTTGTCAGTTTGTCTGTCTGTCTGTCCCACAAAGTGTGTGCTTTACATCAAACAAAGTTTATATCAACTGAGTAGGTGGTCTGTATAACTTGAATATTGGTTTTAACAATACCGTTTTAATAAATAATTAGTAGGTGTAATTATTTTAATTTTATTTACATTGATTTCGATATGAAATTATATATAGGATTGGTTTTAATATATTTGAGAAGAAAAAAATAATTGAAATCAATCATTTATAAATTTATATGCGTCGTTATTTAGTAACTTGCCTTTATACGAAACTAAATAAGGCGTATAATGCATGTACCGGTTTCATGAATAATTACGGTGTATAATTGATTTCTAATATTATTGTTTTATTCCCAAACGTATTAAAATCAACCCTATATATAATTTCATATCGAAATCAATTGAAATAAAATTAAAATAAATGTAATCTTTTTATATGCATTATATGTCTTATTTAGAATTATTTGGATTATTCGGACTATTGTCCTCATCTTCATTGTTATCTGTACAACATTTCGGCTTCTGCAGGTATTTCTTGTCGGACTCGGGAACTTTCTCGGACTTGGGAACCTTCTTTTCGGACTTGGGAATCTTCTTGTCGTAATCGGAAGTCATCACAGAACTTTGAACCTAACCCTTTATTTAGTCCATGGGGGTATACTGTTCTCATTCCACTAACCATAGATGGGGTACAGGTGTTAAGCTGTGTTAATTATTATTCTATGTTACTGTTGCCCCTGACCAGGATTGAACCTGCAGTCTAGAGATAACTGTCACTTAGACACTCCAATTGGACACATAGCGTAGTGGATAAAGGAGTTAGGTTAAGACAGTTCTAAGTGACAGCTGTTAATTGAACATTCTGTTCCAGAGACCGAAGCACACTGGACCCCCGCCCCGAAGAGCGAGTCAAAATAGAGAAGCGAGAGAGAGAGAAAGAGGGAGAGGAGAAAGAGGAAGAGAGAGAGAGAGAGAGAGAAGAGAGAGAGAGAGAGAGAGAGAGAGAGAGAGAGAGAGAGAGAGAGAGAGGGGAGAAAAAGAGGAGGGGAGAGTCAGTCAATAGATTTCCGGTCTTTTAGACAAACGCATCTATCAGCTTCAAATTATATGGAAATTCCTCACCAGCATAAGTATTTCATGACATTTAGACGAATATTCTATTACATTTGAGACATAACGAGGAATCCGCTTGATTGATTCCTTAATCTGCGCCATAGTTACCTGCTCCTACGAAAGAATAATATTTAGTTCTAAATTTAAAAAAAAATGTATTTCCACTCAAATATTTCAGAAACAAGGCCCATCCAATAAATTGGCTGGCCAAGTCAAGCCCTAGAACCAGCAAGATTGTCTCTAGTGGTGAGTAGTACCCCTTCATTGCCAGTATTCCCAGATCAACTCTGACCCGGAGTGGTAATACCTGTTAGAGTCCTATCTATCGGTTAAATAGATCATAAAATGAGTTAAAGAAAACGTGTCTAAAAATTGAGTGAACAAAATGGAATACCAAATAATAATGAATAAAACAAACATGATTTCGGCTTATATTAACCCAAGTGTTGACATGTTGTAAAATCCAATCAACCAACCAAACAGCATGTGTCTTTATTTGTAGAATGAAAATTTCACGTATTCATTCGAATGAAAATTATTCGTTTATTAAATATTCAACGATAGACAAAGCTAAGAATTCGTGTATTATAATACTGAATAGCGAGTTCAATCCTTACTAGATGCCACATACTTGCGAACTTGTTCCACATCCTATGCATGATAAACAGTTTTGGGTAAATAAGGAAGGAATCACATCATGACGTAATGGTTATCATGCTACTCTCAGATCTATCACTATTGAATAGCGATTTCGATCCTGGCTGGGTGCCTTATACTTACGACCTTGTGTCACATCCTACCCGTAATGAACAGTTCGGGTAAATGCCTACATTCAAAATATAATTTTAAAAAATGTAACCCAAAAATCGTGAGTGGTTTCAAACAATTTTATTTTTCTAAAGACTAGTTCTTCCCTGCCTGTTGCGTTACAATGCATTCGTTTAATTCATTCTCTTTTTTACCCTATTAAAATGTATTAATAAAAAGAAGCTAAGAATTTAAAATTTATAATTGTTCGAGTTACAATAACGTTTTTTGTTTACAATTGAAATAGTTTTTAATTTTTTAATTTTTAAAAAGAAAAAAAAACAAAAAAGGTAGCACTTGTTTTGATCCATTACTACTGAATACCGAGTTCATTCATCACTACCTGCCCCATACTTGCGTCTTTGATTCAAATCCTACCCGTGACGAACAGGTTGAGTAAACAAGAGAGGCACCCCATTGAGTTGTAATGGTCAAGCTCTTCTTTTCAGTCCATTACTACTGAATAGAGAATTCGATACTCGTTGTATGCTTCATATTTGCTACCCTGTCTCACATCTTATCCGTGGCAAAGGCATTGGGCGTTTCTTTCATTGTTAGCAGGGTAGTCTCAAATATTCATTACAAGTTCGATTATCACTGGATGCACCATACTTGCAGTTTGGTGTAAACACTTCACAATTATCAAAAAAATTATCCCTAAAATTCTGAGTGGTTGGGAACAATTTTATTTTTCTAAAGGTTACTTAATTAGCAAATTGCCTGTTGAGTTACAATGATAAACGTATTCGTTGAACGTCTTTTCTTTATTAACATGTAAAAAAGGGGTAAAGTAAAATGAAGATATAAATTAAGAATGTAAAAATGTTTAGTATTACAATTTATTTACTTTCATTTGTTTATATTTAAAGTCGGATTAGCCAACAAAAAATTGTTTCGATCATTTTCATGATTTTTAATGCTCATTTATTTTAGAAATTGTTTTTTCTTATGTATAATTTTCCCCTGATAATCTAAAAGTAAAATTATATTTCATAAATTACAGAAAAAAACAGAAATTTATTAAATTACAGAAAAAATAAACTCAAATTTTATTTTTAGCCTTTTTTTACATTTAATTTTCAGATTATCGGTATTTATTTTCTCCCAAAATCGCTCCTTTAATTTTTTTTCTATTCACACCTTCGGTCTTTTTGGATTTTTATTTATATTATAATTAGTTTCGATGATATATAACCCCGCCGATATTTTGCACCCCCAAAATTATTTAACTTTGCACAAGTACTTGTGCAAAGTGAAATAAACTGACTAAAGCATTAGGAAATTCATTCATTGGTACATCAACTCTGAAAATTTCATTTAAATCAGACAATTCTTTAATTTTGAATGAGAGAAAAAGAGGGCACCTAGCCCGTTGAGTGAATCCCTGCTACATGGAAAAAGCAGCAAGATACATTGGCCTCAATATGATAAAACCGAGTTTATGTTTTAAAAAGGAAGGAGACATCTACACACTCGACGTTAAGCGTCTAAAGCTGGTGGAACAATTTACTTACCTAGGTAGTAATATCTCATCCACAGAAAGTGACATTAATGCACGCATAGTGAAGGTATGGTCTGCTATAAACAAATTATCAATCATATGGAAATCCAATCTCACTGTAAAGCTAAAGCAACAATTCTTCCGATCTGTAATTGTATCAGTGCTACTGTATAGCAGCACCACTTGAACTCTAACGAAACGCCTAGAGAATAAGTTAGATAGAAGCTGCACAATAATGCTACGTGTGATCTTAAACAAATCGTGGAAACAACACTCCAGAGCTGTACAACCACTTGCTCCCTATCACACAAACCAGACGAACAATACATGCTAGACAATGGTGGAGAAGCCAGGACGAACTCATATGCAACGTTATCCTATGGAAAACAGCACATGGATAAGCCAGTGCAGGCCGCTCAACAAAGACCTGCGCGGATACTGGATGCTGTGCAGAGGACCTCACGAGGTCAATGAATGATAGGACTGGTTGGCAAGAGATTATACTGAATATCCGTGCTGCTAGCGCGTTATGACGATGATATATATATATATATATATATATATATATATATATTATAATATATATTAGTAGAGAAATAATTGAGTGTCTACCATGGTTTCACTTAAAATGATTTCATAAGTACCCTACCCTACGCTTAACTAAGTCGATGTAATTCCTTAGTTAAACTCATATATTTCGGATAATAACGGTTGAACGCTATACTATTTTATTTCCGGATGTTACGTTCAACCTTATAACTGGTAAATCTGAACCATTTATGAAACTCAATGCAAATCCTTTATATGTAAACCCAAAATCTAATCACCCACCTTGAATAATTAAGAAAATACCATACTCAATAGAATGTAGACTTAGCAAAAATTCCTCAAACGAACACATTTTCTATAATACTAGCAATTCATATAATAAAGCATTACATGATTGAGGATACACGAAAAACAAACTTAAATTTAACAATGAGCATAAAAACGATCCACAAGGTAAGAACAAAAAATTAGAACGAGAAATAGAAGAATCATCTAGTACAACCCCCCCCTTCAACTTACAAGTAAAAACCAAAATAGGTAAAATGTTTTCAGATTTAGTTAACAAATACTTTCCAGACAATCACATATTATAAAATATTTTTAACAAGAACAATTTAAAAATTAGTTTTTCTGGCACAGATGATATAGAAAGGATTATTAAGAAACACAATAATAAAATAATAAATAACAATACACAAAATAGAAATAATAATCAGGATAAACAGAAACAATGTAACTGTCGAAACCCTACAATGTGCCCCATGAAGGGAAGATGCTTGACTAAAAGCGTCATTTACCAGACCTCAGTAACATCTGACCAAAAGCCAAGTATAACTAAATTCTACGTTGGATGCACAAAGTCGGAGTTCAAAACTAGATTTCCAAACCATAAGCACCCATTTACTGATATTCAGCTTAGAAACGCAACAACTCTATCTAGATATATTTGGGATTTAAAAGATCAAAATATTACACCAATTATTGAATGGAATATCCTAAGAAAATCAAATGTGTGTAGATCCATACTACCTTTATCAACAAGAAAAGTTAACTATGATTGAATTCTCGGATAATATTTTTTTAAATAACAGATCTGAATCAATCTACAATTATAGACATAGGTTGGATCGGTCACTAAAATATTATTAGAACTATAATATTAAATTTAACTAAATAAATTAGATTTTTTCTTAAATAGTTATTAATTTTAAATAGGATAAATACAAAAAAGAACAATGAAAAACTATAAATTAGTAATATTCAACCCCTAAATTATAATTAGAATTAAATTTCAACTGCTTTTACTCGCTATTATTTATAACTAGAATTAAATTGATAACAATATAGAAATAAGAACTCAGGAATGAATACACGTGTGGAACGCTACGTTGTTGTTCTCTCAATTATATATATATATATATATATATATATATATGTATGTGTGTGTGTGTGTGTGTGTGTGTGTGTGTGTGTGTGAGGAAATAACAGATTGGTTAAATCCAACAAAATGTGATTAAAAGTTCAGGAATAAAAGGTGGATAAACACAAACAATTTTATTCAATTAATATTTCGCTTCCGCGCATTAACGAAGCTTCATCAGAATTTTTATTTTGAGACATGAACTGTCATGTAATAGGTGGAGAGAAACACCCCTAACTTCTCCAATGCAGGCATTTACACAAATGCATGAAACGATTGTGACAAAAGCTCCATAGGGGAAACACAAAGAAACTTAGATAAACGAACCTATGAACACCGTAGATTGATAAATACAAACGACACACAAAACGCCCTTTTCACACACATGATTGACTTCGATCATGCATTTAACTTCAACCATGCATCGCTATTTAAGCCAGCACATTGAAAGAGCTTACGCCGTTTATGCGAATCAGTGGTTATTGCGAATTCAAAGACCACAAAAACCCCGCGTTTTCCCACTTTATGCCAACCATCGCAAAAATCGTAATTCAAGAAAACAATATTAAAACAGACAATGGATAACTTTGTCAAAAATACACAAAAACGCAAAAATAACAGAATCTCAGAAATACAACAAAACAAAATTACGAACTTCCATCACATCTTTTTCCAACAGACATAGCCGGTGCCTGGTGCTGCCCCTCACCCCAAGTCATTCAATCACTCTAACCGCACCACTTTGAACTTGTGATCCACCGTATCCTTGTGGACACCTCCCATTTCTCTGTTTTTCCCCTTGCCTCTACCACTGCCTCACACTTTCTAAAACATCCGCCTTCTCTCCTCTCTTTCTTCCGCCCTTCCTTTATCTTTTCAAAATACATAGCAGTTTCAATGATGTAGAGTTTGGTAACAAGTAATTCTTATGATATCCGTTTTGAGAAAGAACTAAAGAAAAACAAGACAAAAAACAAAAAGAAATAACAAAAAAAGGGACCCATGAGTGACGTTCTCTAATGGACACCTATACATGGACACACCGACCAGTTAAAAATTACATACATCAATTATGTGTAGACTATGGGTCTGGCACCAGGAGTGATATCTGATAGGGACTGCTGGCGAGAGAGAGAGAGATAGTCATGGAAATCCGGGTTGTTAGCATGATCTGATGATGAGATATAATAAAAATCATGCTTTCTTCCGCGGAAGGAGAAAATTAGCTTTTCATAAAAAAAGATTTTAGGCAAATACTTATTCATGAGTTTTATAAGGACTTATTCATGAGTTATTCATGAGTTATATAAGGACGGGTGTAGCGAGTAGGTGTGTTTATGTTAGGTACAGTGTTAAAGTCGATCTATACTCAAACATTACACATCTTTGTAATAACTGGTAAAATGGTGAACTGTATAAATTTTCAGACAAGTTCTGCACACACACACACACACACACACACACACACACACATATATATATATATATATATATATGAAGAGAGGAAGTAAATCCAACGGTATGTAATATATCAAGAAAAAGGAAAAAAAAACACAGGTTTAAATGGGTTAGGTGGTGAGTTTATTGGCCGACGCTGCAGTGTTTCGATCTATTAATTAGATCATCTTCAGGGCATAAGATAAGAAATTATTTATCACAGAATAATGAGAAAAGCGAGTGGTAATCCTTGTCATCCAGTCTGTTAAAAAAAATTTCTGAAGTTTGAAAAAAGGAGACGGTTTTGAAATATGACATCAAATATTCTATTTTATGGTGTGAGTATGTAGCGCTGTTAGTGTGTGTATTGAAGGAAACATTGTGCATTTTTTTAGGTATGTGGTTGTATGTGTGTATAAATTTTTTCTGTAGCGATAAACGACAGCGGAAGAGAAAACTCAAGGTTGTGTGTGTGTGTGTGTGTGTGTGTGTGTATTGGTAAGAGGTAGGGGAGAGGTGTGTGTGTATATTGGTAAGAGGTAAAGGAGAGATGTCATGAAAAGAAATGTTCATGTTTTATATTAAGAGAGGAGATGGAAGTTTGGGTGTGTGTGGGGGTTGGGGATTTAAAAAATGAAAAGTTTTTATTTTATGTTATTTTATTTTATTTATTAGAAAGAGTTTTGTATTGTTGTTTTATAGTTGGTACTGATTATTTGACGATTAATATATATTAATATTACAATTATGTATAAGTGAATGAATTATTATTATTATTATTATTATTATTATTATTATTATTATTATCATAGTTTGTTTTTAAAAAAAATTTTTTTTATTTAAATACATTATTATAATTTTATATATATTTTTTAAATATTATTGTTATAATGATAATTATTGTTATAGTATATTATACTTATTATTTTATTATAATTTTTATTGAAATGTTGTTATTATTGTTATTGTAATTTATATTATTATAATTATTGTTATTATTAATATTATTATTATTATAATTATTATTTATTTACAACAAGTAAGTATATATTTATTTATTTTTTTACTTCTATATAGAGAAATGTTTAGCGTTAAAACATCGCTCAATACATCTCTTTTATTTTTCGTAACAGTAACAGTACATTGTATTTCACATTTATATGTTAAACTAAGTGTTGGAACAAACACTACAGATATTTTTGCAAGCGGAAAGACTTTTGCAGTTGAGAAATCGATTACCCAAATCAGTTTCTTTTTTTTCTTTTTTTTTTCATACATCAAACAAGTTACAAATTTATTATTATTATTATTATTATTATTATTATTATTATTATTATTATTATATACATAGCTACATGCATTTTGCGTTTGTCTTTCTTTTTAAATTTGCAGAGATAATACTGTAACTGTTATAGTACATGTATTTTCCATTTAAAGGTTATACCAAGGGTTACTAAATATCGTAAAAATAAATGGTATTTCGACAAATATGTATATAGTATATACTTATCTAGATATTTCTTTTACTCATTTATTAATGTTTTTAATTTCAGAAGTTACTTTAATCCATTTCTTTTTGTGGCGTCTCGAATTTTAATGTTTATTTCTATCGTTTATTCATAATAGCTGTATATCTATTTATATATTCGATATATTTACTTCGACTGTCAGCGTTCGGAAACACCGACCGATAGTAGTAGGATTATGGTACTTACTACTCACATAAATCCCCAACAAAACCTGGCGCTTGAGTGCAAGTGCTTGGGCATCCAGGGAGGCTTGCCACTCGCAAAGTGGCTAAATACTACCTGAGACAGCACCCTGCAGCAGGCCTTCGATAGCCTTAGTCCCAGCCCTGTATGCGAGGCGGCCCAGAGGTGATGGTCGTCAGAAGGCCACAAGGGGGGGTCTGTAAAAGGTGACTCAAAGACAATGAAAGGTGCCAGCGTCGGACAGCCATCATTGCAAACGAACTAAAAAGATGGGTAATTGATATTGCAGCACTAAGTGAAACGCGTCAATCTGAAGAGGGTTCACTTACAGAAATGGTAAATCATAGAAATGAACACGATATGGAAACCTATAATTAAAAAGGTTAGATTAGATTAAAAACAAAACAAAACAAAAAAAAACACCCAATATGAGTCTAGATAAAAAAAATCATACATAAGTGAATAGGTAGATATTCTAGCCACATATGATTCAAAGACCATATTAAGACAACACTGAAGAAATGCAACATCACTCTTTCAAGCGTTGAAGATGTGGCCACCATCATATAGGGTTGGGGAGACGCCCGCTGCACAGGAGCTAAGCAGCTCAATATCGAGATTAACAGGATTACAGAGCGGTGACGTCTTCGTCGTCACGAACCCCCAAATGTAGATGGGAATTTCCCTTGCAATGTGTGTGACCGCATCTGCAAGTCCAGAATTGGACTAACTAGCCACCAGAAGGTCCACAATTGTTGAAGACTTAGAGTGACGTCATCGTCGTCTGCGACGGACTTCTAAAAGGAAAGAAAAGGATAGGATATGTATATATACATATATATGCCAACATGGGAGATGCAAGAGGCCTATACGAGGGCATAAAAAAGAAACCGGCTCACCCATCATAAAAACTGCACCATTCAAGACTAAGATGGGAGAAGTCATCACTGACCAGAGGAAGCAGTTACAACGGTGTTACAAAGCAGTTACTACCTAGAGCTCTACAAAACTCAAAACGTTGTGATGGACAATGCCCTAAATGCCATCACAGATCTACCAGTCATGGAGGAACTAGACACACCACCAACCATGGAAGAACTCAGTAAAGCCATCGACCATCTCGCAAATATGAAGGCAACCGGGAGTGATGGCATACCATCAGAAGTATTGAAGAGCGGAAAAGCAGCGTTGCTTCAACCATTACATAATCTACTTTGTAGCTGCTGGGAAAATGGACACATCCCTCGGGACGTGCAGGACTCTATCATTGTCACTCTATAGAAGAATAAATGAGATAGGAATGACTGCAATAATTATCGAGGCATTTCCCTCCTTAGCATCATTGGAAAAGTTTTTGCTCGCGTTTCACTGATACGCCTACATACTCTTGCCTCTCGGATCTACACGGAGTCCCAGTGTGGTTTCTGTTCTAACCGGTCAACAGTGGACACGATATTCTCCCTACACCAGCTGCAGGAAAAGTGTAAGGAACAGCAAATGCCACTTTATATTGCATTTATTGATATAACGAAGGCGTTTGGCATGGTCAGCCGAAGTTGTCTCTTTAGACTGCTGCAAAAGATTGGCTGCCCACACAGACTACTAGAAATCATCACTTCCTTCCATGCAGATATGCACAGCACAGTCTGTTTTAATGGTACAACATCTGAGGCATTTCCAGTCAACAGCGGAGTGAGGCAGGGCTATGTCCTTGCGCCTACACTGTTCGGAATCTTTTTCTCTATGCTTCTCCAATATGCCTTTAGGGATTGCAGTGAAGGAATTTACATTCACACTAGAGCAGACGGAAAGTTATTCAATATTGCCCGTCTCCGTGCCAAGAGTAAAGTCAAGAAGGTCCCCATTCGTGAAATGCTATTTGTTGACGACGCAGCCTTGACGTCACACACTGAAGAAGGCCTGCAACAGCTTGCAAGTCGCCTCACACATGCTTGTAAGGAGTTCGGACTTTCCATAACTCTAAGTAAAACCAAAGTTATGGCACAAAACGTGGACTCTCCTCTGAACATCAATATTGATGGGTGCAACCTTGAATCCCTGGAGTACCTCGGGTACACCATCTCAAACTCACTTTCCTTTGATTCTGAAGTCAACAGCAAAATCGCGAAAGCAGCATTAGTCATGGCCAAACTGAGTAAGAAAGTCTGGAATAATGCCAGTCTCACAAAGAAAACAAAAATGTGTGTCTACAAAGCGTGTGTCCTCGGTACATTCCTCTACACCAGCGAAGCGTAGACAACATATACAAGCCACGAAAAGAAACTCAATAGTTTCCATCTCCGTTGTCTACGACGTATTCTACACATTCATTGGCAGGATAAAGTGCCCAATACAGTCGTGCTGGATTGCGCAGACATGAACAGCATGTTCTCCATTCTCTGTGAGAGGCGCCTTCGTTGGCTTGGGCATGTCAGGAGAATGGAAAATGGACGCATCCAAAAAGATCTTTTGTATGGCGAATTAGCAAAAGGCTCCCGATCAGTTGGTAGACCACACCTACGATTTAAAGATGTCTGCAGGAGAGCTATGAGAATACGAAAATATAATTAATTAGCACAACTCCTACCCCAGCTATGGTTAGCGGAATGAGAACAGGATACCCCCGTGGAATGAATAAAGGGTTGGGTTCAAAGTTCCGTGATGGCTCCCCAATACGACAAGAAAGTTCGCGAGTTCGAAAAGAAGGTTCCCGAGTCCGACAAGAAATACCTGAAGAAGGCCGGAGGGTATATCGACCGAAACGTTGTACAAATAACAATGAAGATGGGGACATTAGTTCGAATAACACTAATAATACTAAAGTTCTACCTATGTCTAATTTTGCTATTTTGCAATAAGGAGGGTTAAACCATATTACTTTGCGTTTCCTATTCCTTGAGTTACCTGGCCCATTAACTCTGTTTAATTCCTGTTTGCTGATATATTGCAGATTATTGGTGAATCCGCTTTCCTTCAGAGCTTCATAGAAGGATTTATTGTTTTTAAAAATAATTTTGCTAGCTGACAATCTATTAATTCTGATATTTATAGAATGGGGGATCTTATCTAGTATAGATTTGGTGTGATTAGAATTTCTATTCACATATAATGGTATATGTCCTTCCTTATGGAAAGGTAGGAAGGTATTCGTTTCAAGATTCAGTGTTATATCTAGAAAATTTATTATCTTGCAGTTTGGTTTGATTTCAATTCTTAGTCCCAATTTTGGAAGGTGCTAACTATTTTTTTCGAGATACTTGACGTTAGGAGACCGTTACTATTAGGAACGAGGATCAACCCGTCATCGTGGTAAAGACCTATTTGAGATGGTGGGACTATATTACCTAATGAGTGTATGATATAGATTCCTACTAAGTCAGATATATTTGGGCTGAATCGTAAGCTCCCATCGGTAATCGAAATTATTGTTTCCTTTTTTAACCCAATCTGACTTATTATTCCTTAATATAGTTTTACTGCAGGCCATTATAATATCACCATCCTCTTGTGATATATATGCATATTTCTTTGCGAAATCTATGCTTTTCCTTAGCAATTCCTTGGTTATTACAGTCTATAATATCAAATTGGATCAGCGTTGCTTTGCTTTTGTTTTCAATTTTTTGGAACCAATCTATAGTGTTCATTGAGTTTTTCCATAGATGGTATTTTGTGTTATTGATGGTTACTTCTACAATTTCCTTGACTATTTTTTTAGATAGTAGCCCTAATTCATTCTTAGTGGGGTTCATTAGTCTAAATTGGCGGTTGCTTTCAAAATTGGATTTATGATCCTTGATTAATACGTATGCATTTTTGGGGTCTATTTTACCCATTCTGTCCCTAACCGTCAGTTTGTCAGCTATCTTAGCGGTATCATAATCTATTTCCGACCTGGTGTCGTTATGGTCTAGCTCATAGTCTTTACAGAAGGTATTTACAAGGTATTTATGGTATTCCTCGGGGTTGACCTTATAAAAGTTTTGTTTTGTCCGCTTTCATCCATATTTTTGTTGAAGTTTTTATATTTGATGAATCCTTTTTTAGTTCCTATTGAAAAGGATTCGAGTCTTTTCGGAATTTAACTTTCCTAATCATATTTAGGAGGTCCGTTTCGAAATGGTCCAGGTGTTTACATTTAGGTATATTTTGTGTGTTTTTAAGCCGTAAACATCCTTTTGTGCATGTCCATCGGATGGATTTAGAAAGAAGAAAGATTTCGATCGTAGCCTTTTGATTAAATCAATGATAGATGTATTTCCTTTCGGTGGGATACGGGATGCTTTTCATAGAGTATTTAGGAGTAAATTTATCCATCATGTAAATCCTCTAAGATCTTCAGTGGTTGATTTCCAGAGAGCTCAACTTTCTTTTAAAAACGTGTCGCAGTTTGCAGAACTCAATGTGTACTCTTATTGTTAGAGTCCGGATTTTTGGATTATATATATATATATATATATATATATATATATATATATATATATATATATATATATATATATATATATATATATATATATATATATATATATATATATATATATAATATATATATATATATATATATAGATATAGATATATATATGATATATGATATAAGAAAGAGAAAGATAGACTACAGAAATGGAAATATCACTTCCAGAAACTTCTGGGGAACCCACCTAAAATCATGGAAAATAATACCCAAAATATCATAGATAGACAACTAGACATAAAACTAGGGGATTTTACAACAGAAGAACTCAACGAAGTATTAAAGTAACTAAAAAATAGAAAAGTAGCAGGTCTCGACGAAATACCCCCAGAGGTATGGAAGATGGGAAAGTTTAACGACATACTGCTTAGGCTATGCAATGCTGTATATAGACAAAATAGAATAGATAAATGGACGAAAGGATGCATCCTCCCATGCCCAAAAAGGGAGACCTAGGAATCGCTAAAAACTACAGAGGCATAACTCTTACTGCTATTGCAGCTAAGATATATAATGCCCTTCTTCTTAATCGCATCCGACCCGAAATAGAGAAAATCCTTAGGAAAAACCAAAACGGATTCCGCAGAAATAGATTAACAACCTCTCAAATATTGACTATACGACGAATCATAGAAGGGGTTCGAGCAAAAAATCTAGAGGCAACGCTACTATTCGTAGATTTCTCTAAGGCATTTGATTCCATACACAGAGGCAAAATGGAACAAATACAACTAGTATATGGTCTCCCCAAAGAAATTGTTGCCGCCATAATGATGCTCTACAAAGACACTAAAGCAATGGTACGCTCACCTGATGGCGACACAGATTTCTTTGACATCACCGCTGGGGTCCTGCGGGGAGATACACTAGCACCATATATATTTATCATATGCCTAGACTATGTACTCCGAACTTCACTAGATAACATAAAAGAAAAAGGATTCACACTAAGAAAGGCCAGAAGCAGGCAATACCCCGCACAAACTGTCACAGATGTAGACTATGCTGATGACCTCGCACTTCTTGCAGATACACCGGCACAGGCTGAAGCACTACTACACAGCCTGGAGAAGGCAGCAAAGAACGTCGGCCTTTATGTGAACTCTGATAAAACTGAGTTCATGAGCTTCAAAAAACACTTGACGGCAAGCCTCTTAAGTCAGTAGAACAATTCACATATCTATGTAGTAATATCTCATCCACAGAAAGCGATGTTAACACTCGAATAGGAAAGGCATGGTTGGCCACCAACAAATTATCAGTCATATGGAAATCCGATCTTCCCGACAAGTTAGAGAGACGATTCTTCCAGGCTGTGGTTGTGTCGGTACTGCTGTATGGCTGTACCCCTGGACCCTAACAAAGCGCCTTGAAAATAAGCTAGATGGGAGCTGCACCAGAATACTGCGAGCGGTCCTGAACAAGTCGTGGAAGCAGCACCCCACAAAAAAGCAACTGTATGTCCACCTGCCCCCCATCTCACAAACCATACGAGTAAGACGGGCTAGGCATGCAGGAAACCAACCTATTCAAAAATAATAATATATTTCTAATAATAATAATATATAAAAAAATTCCCCTCAAAATCCCCACACACATATACTCCCAACTGACACCATTCACCTTTTTCATCACCCACATACATTCATATTTTTTCCACGGGAAGCCCCCATAATAAATCTCATCCCTTATGCATCATATATGCACGTGTACATGGATACCCGTATTAATATGTGCACAATTATAATATAACTACTAACAAAAATAATAATTATAAACACACAATTTTTATTAACCAATAATTATTTTTATATAAATAATTAAAAATACACTGAAATTGTTTGTATAAATAATCACTTGTACACAATTGTAATAATAATAATAATAATAATAATAATAATAATAATAATAATAATGATAATCATAATAATGATAATAATCAATTAATAGTACATAATTGTAATATTAATAATAAAAAACATTATATAATCAATTACAATAATAAAACAACAAGAATTTAAAATTTTAACTACACAACTCTTAATATAAATTTTTTTTACCCCCCCTTTTTTTTCTCTCCACTTACTTAATACACAAAGCTATACATATAGACACACGCAGATATCTTCCCCCTACAACCCTTACTTAAACCCACAAAGCAACTCAAAAGTTAAAATAATATTTTCTCGCCACTTACTTGAAACAAACATTATTTCTTAATGAACATACATTCACGTTCACACACGCACAAGCGCGCGCGCACACACACACACACACACACACACACACACACACACACACAACTTTGAGGTTTGTTTCGATGTCGTTTATCGTAATAATTTATGCACACACGCGTAACCACACACACAAAACACCTAAAAAATGCACAATGTCTTTTTTCGATACATAGACTCACACACACTCATACTCATACCATAAAGAAGGATATTTGACGTCATATTTCAAACCGTCCACCTTTCCAGCATTCTTTTTTCAAACTTCAAAATTTGAACAGACTGATAAACAAGGACTACCGCAGTTTTTCTCGTTATTCTGTGATAAAATTTTTTATTACCTTTCCTTATATCAACAAATGCCCTTAAAAAGATCTAATAGATCGAAACACTGCAGCGTCGGCTAATAAACTTACCAATCAATTTATTTAAACCTGTGTTTTTTCAATTTTCTTAATATACTACATACAGTCGGATTCACTTCCATCTCTTCACACATACACACACACACACACACACACACACACACACACATATATATATATATATATATATATATATATACATGATGATGGCAGAAAACTCGTGTTCAAGTATTGCCATCGCTTGATAAAGTAAATAAATGAATAAAGAAAGAAAGAAAGAAAGAAAGAAAAGTTCAACGGTGAGCTGCGTGAATGAGGCTTTTTAGTCCAGCTAAAGTCTTGCACATCTTCCCATATTCACAAGTTATTCCAGGGAGCACAGGGTAGTGTATTGATCCATTTCGCCGATGCACAGTTTGGTGACTCATCAGGCCAGCTCAGCTCAGACACGGCCTTCCACACTGTTCACACATTAGACCAATCTGAAGCCCTTGCTCATATACTGATTTATGAACATCTCGTTTTAACCGTTCATGTTGCATCGGATTGGTCTCAGATTTCTTTGTGCCTTCCTGCAAAGTTTTTCTCCACTGCCCACGATCCAAAGCTTTACCCTCCCAGGTTTTCTCGTCGATGCTACACTTTTTCAAGGTTGACTTCAAGCAATCCTTGTAACTATTCTTAGGCCTTGGACCCAAACGCTTTCTGTTTGCAAGTTACCGATAAAACAATTGTTTAGGAAGTCGCCCATCGTCCATCTTTACCAAATGCCCACTCTACCTCAATCTATGCTTGGGTATAAGAGCTTCTATGCTTAGACATTTGACTTAATGTCACAGACGTACATTTGCCAGCGTACCCCTAATATTCGTCGTAGGCACTACTGGTGAAAGCTCTCGATGTATTTATACATACATACATATACATAAACAAACACGTATATTGATACATATATTTACATAAATATATACATGCATATACACTCGTGAACAAAATAAATGGGCCAAGCAAGTATTATACATTTTATTGTACAAAAAGCTAAATTAAACAAAATACAATTGAACAAAAAACAAAAACGAGTCTTATATACACAGAACAAGACATTTACTTTAATAAATGCTTAGTATGGAATCGCTTTTCCCTTTGATTTCTTTAAAAGATTAATACTTTTAACCATGCTCTCAACCAACTTGTGAAGAGGGGATGCTATTCCATTCATTTTGCAGAGCTTCCCACAGTTTTTCTTTGTTCGAAAAAGTTCTTCCATCCAATGCACGAGATATTATGGCCCAAATATTCTCGATTGGGTTTAAATCGGGGCTTTGACCAGGTCAAAACATCACATCAATTGAATTATCGGCAAGCCATTTCTTAGTGACTTTAGCGGTGTGTGCAGGTGCATTATCTTGTTGAAAAATAATGTTATGGGATACTCCCAGCTTCTGGATACTTGGAAACAGTCCTGCTTCTAATATTCGAATGTATTCCTTTGCATTGATTGACGCCTCACATCTAATAAGTTCCCCAACTACTGCGGCATTAAAAGTTCCCCATACCATTATCCCTCCATTCCCGTGTTTCACTGTCGTTTCTATGCAACTTGGCGATAATCTTTCTCCGGATCTTCGAATGTAGCGATCGGGAGTATCACTAAAAAGGCAAAATCTTGATTCATCGGACCAGAAAACATTCCTAAACCATTCTGTATCTTTCTTGCCATAACACGAGACAAATGTCTTTCTATCATTGATGTTCTTCTTAGATAATAATGGCTTCTTTGCGCACCTTTTTGAAGAAAATCCCATTTCCTTCAATCGTCTAGATATTGTCATTCTAGAAATGGAATTTCCATCCGCTGTTTTGAATTGTTTGCTATGGTCAACATAAGTTTTCTTTCGGTCCTTCAAAACAGTCATTTTAAGCCTGTGGTCGTCCTTCACAGTGGATGCTCTAGGGCGACCAGATCCAGATTTCCTTTTTACTGAACCTTCGATTTCGAACCTTTGACCAATTCGCTTCACAGCAGAGAGAGATGTTGTCACATTTTCTTTTTTTCAAAATATCGAAAATCTGCTTGTAAGTCATATTAGACTGCCTTAATCCTGCAATTCGGTTTTTCATATCCTCGCCCAGATGCGGTCTTACCTTTTTAGGACTCATTTTTACCACTAAATTATTATATACTATAATATTAATGATCTGGAAAATAGGAATTTGCAGTTAAATTTCAGTAAATTCCTGAAAAATATCGAAAAATCTATTTTCTTCCTTCTTTCAATCTTGGCCCATTTTTTCTGTTCATGAGTGTATATGTATTACACACACACACACACACACACACACACACACACACACACATATATATATATATATATATATATATATATATATATATATGTGTGTGTGTGTGTGTGTGTGTGTGTATTCATATATATATATATAGACATATATATATACATATATGCAATAGTAATAATAATATGAATAGTAGAAAAGTGTTATGGGTCTACCATGATGTCGATTCAATTCTATTAATATGTAACTGTAGCCATATTTTGAATCAGTCACTAAAATATTATTAGAATTATACTATCAAATTTTAACTAAATACATTTATTTTTTGGGAATAGGTATTAATTTTAAATTGGAGAGATACTGAAATAGAACAGTTAAACTCTATAAATTATTTATATCAAATTCCTAAAATATAAACAGAATTAAATTTTAACTGTTTTCACTAGCTATTATTTATAATGAAAATTAAGTTAAAACACTACAGAGATGAAAACTAAGAAATAAATGAACGAATAGAATAAGCCCCACGCGGCGACAGTAAAAAAACATATGAACTAATATAGCGTTCAACCGTTATTATCAGCAATATATATATATATATATATATATATATATATATATATATATATATATATGTGTGTGTGTGTGTGTGTGTGTGTGTGCGTATGATTTTATAAAAAATGAAAAAAAAAGACACAAGATTCATTCACGAGTGATGTTTTATAA
>CM042141.1:993221-1038221 GCA_023376005.1 Doryteuthis pealeii
AAATAACACTTTCCTTTATTTTTTATAATAATTTAGTTTTACGATATTAAGTATATTTTTCTAATATAAATAATTTGCACACAATTGTATAGTTTCAAGCATTCTATCGAATACTAACAATTTATACATAATCATATGGTTTTAAGTAACTATTTGTATTCAATAATAATCATAAGTAACTTATAATAATAATATTTAGCAAAACATAAATAAATAAATGAATAAATAAATAAATATTACTTGAAGCAAATATTAGCAGTGGATTTGAAAAGCGATATTTTGTTAATGTAAGAATTCTCAGATTTCTGACCATAAAGAAAAGTGGCGATCCATATATAAATAAGCTCACGATTTTTTGTGAAAACTACGGTAATATATATATATATATATATATATATATATATATATATATATATATAAATAAAATGTTGTTCTGGTTCCAACGGGAGAAAATTCAATATTTTATAAAAAAAAAGGAAGGTCCGCAAAATGTATTTTGTTCTCAGAAAAAATTTTTTAATTCTTTTTGTTTTACAAATATATATATATATATATATATATATATATATATATATATATATATATATTGGAGAAGAGAAGTATAATTTATTACAAGGTGAAATACGTGTAGGTGAAGAAAAGAATGGAAAAGAATGGTAGGGTTCAGACTACAAGGTGCCTGGGAGTACATAGTTCATCGGAAAATTAAATTGTCTGACTTATGGCGTGGTGACGTTGCCATAAAATTTCTAATTCGATCCGTATAGGACACCCTCCTCAGTCCTGCGAACCTCTACTTATGGAAGAAACCGGAATCCTCCTTGTGTCAATTATTTGGGTGAAGAGAATATTTAAAACACATCCTAAGTAGCTGCCTAACTGCGCTAGCGGATGGTCGTTACAGATGATTCCTTGATCAAATCTTACAAGACATAGTGGAGGTAGTCACTATGGCCATTCGCACAAATATACCACATAATGACATAAGCCCGATAGATTTTATCAGGCCTGGTGCAAAATCTAAGCCAAAGAAAAAGCTTACTCCAGTTGAATTGCAACAGATTGGGAATTAAAGGCCGATTTAGGGACAAGATTAAGATTCCCGGTCCTCGTCGTCCAAACATCATGACACCCAGATTTAGTGATATTCTCAAATAAAATAAAGAAATATAAAGAAAATAATAATGTGAGAATTGACAGTTCCTTGGGAGGATCCCACAGAAGAGGCACACGAACGAAATAAATTTAAATACGAAGAACTGTTAGAAATATGCGAAAATAACTGTATGCCAATAGAAATTGACTTAAAGGGGTTTGTTGCAAGGTAGCAATGCAGAACTTTGCCAGACATTGGTTTGGCAGGATAAAAAAAGTAAAGCCATTCACGCTATAACGACCAATTGGCTTTGGTTAAGGCTACTAAATAACATCCAATATAAAATAATCTAAGACATTAAGAATGAGATGTAATCATGACAGGTTTTTAAAGTATTTTTTGTTTTTATCTTTTTTTCGTAAATACTTTCAACGTTGTGTATATTTTATATTTTACACGTTAATTTGTAGATAACCTAAACTGGTTCGATCAACTGGAAAAAAAGTTTATTTAAATGTGTGGTTGAGTGTGTTTGTGTGAGGGTGTATATATTTGAGTTTTTATTGACTATATTTTCAAATACTTTCTATATTTTAGTATTTCTCGTTCATTTTTTCGAGTGTTTTGATATTTATTTTTATTGTAAATAGTTAATGTAGTTTTTTTTGACAATTTCTTTCGTAATTAAGTCCATCGATTCAACAGTTGTCTGAAAGGTATGTTTTAATCGGTGTAACATTAGTTACGTGTTTAATTTTAATATTTTAAGAATGTTAGCGTTTTTATGGGGCAGATTAAGCTAAATATATAGATTGTGATGTTACTAAATCTTTTAAACGATAAACACATTCTAATTGTTTTTTATGCGTTACTGTGTTCCATAATGATCGTATTTAAGCGATTACATTAAGTTTATTGTAAAACAAAGTGTATGTAAGAGTTTTCGCTTGATTTTAGTGGTTTTTAACGAATCCTTTCGAAAATTCAGTTACTCATTTGTACTTTAATGTGTAAGAAAAACCTTTTAGTTATTGATACATTTTAATTGTGAATAAGTCAAAATCGTAACGTTATTTACGCGGGAGGAAAACATAAAGTTCTAATTTTAAAATATTATATTTCATTAGTCTAATTTTAAAATATATTTCATTAGTCTAATTTTAAAATATTATATTTAATTAGTAGAAATAACATTTCTTAATTTGAACATCCAATCATATAGCAGGTAGTTAAATGATTATGATATTAAACAATACAACCAATTCTGACCTTCATATTTTTCTTATTTGATCTACCTTATCTTAAGAATTTTAAGCGGTGTTACTTGAATTAAACTGAAGATAAAGCTGTTACAGGATCATACTTTAAACGATACAACCCGATGTAATTGGTATAGCGTTTCTTAACTAATTCCAGTTTTAATTTTTATTTGAAATTTTTTCTTCGTGATAAAAATAGATAAATTTAAACACACATAATTGTTACATTGCATTTTTTAAAAAATGTTACAACCGTGTAACTAGGTATAGATAACATGTAGAAAAAGGATGATAAAATAAATAATTATAAAATAAGATAAAAAATAAATATAAAAATCAATGAAAAAAACTGTCAAATTAGTAAGAAAAATAGGCCTCTCAAGTTTGTAATAATGTAGGGTTACCTTACATTTTCTTTTCCAATACTCCTAATCTGTTTCAATGGGGTAAAATTACAATCTCCCCGGAGGCGACTTTTATAGGTTGTTTGCAACTGCCAATCAGGTGCGTGGTAGGGGTTTTTACACTCGCCCAAAATCAATAAAATCCAAGTGTGTGTTGGCGTTTCAAAGTTAGTGGGTGGATCAGCGATTGGTCATCTTTGATAGGGTCAGCGTGGCAAGGGGAGTATGATGTTGAAAAACCCGAAACTCTTCAGTGACCCAAGGTAAGTATATCACTGACGACACATACTATCGCTCTAAATTTAGTAAGGAACGTATATATATATATATATATATATATATATATCAGTCTGTTGGTATTTAAATATTTTAATCTATTTATGTCTATTTATTAATTACTCTCTGCTGATAACTGCATATCTATTACCCTATCAGTGGAGTTTAGAATACACTGCCGGTATACCTTCTAGTGGGATAAGACGCTCCACTAAAGGGTTTTTTCTGTGTCAGTTGTTTGAGCCAGCCAAGAAATTAGCAGGTTTGTTATCGTCAAACCCAACAAGTGTCTTAGACTACCGGTGACCTAGTCAAAGCAGTTTCGCCAAACATGATAGTCCCCTTAGTTTTAGAATATCCGAAATAGTTTAGAATGGCTAAAGGAAAATAGAAAAATATTACTTTCTCAAGATAAAAGTAGAACAGATAATGTATAAATGGTACAGTGAGTACACTAAAAAGTATTAGGTATTAGATATATAAACAAATGAAAGTTTAGCAGGCTATATAATTCTAGGGTGTAAAAATTCGATTTTGCAAAGAGAATCCTAAAAGTTCGTTTTCCAATAGATATTCGAAGCGGTCGGTTTGTTTCATTTCTCGCCTAGTAAACAAGTTACTGGGGCCATCAAGGCGGTCAAGTATGCCGCATTCACAGTAAACAAGTTACCTAAAGTTGAACCCCGTCGGCTCACAAGGTAAAATATAATCACTTTCTCAAATTGTATACTTTAAATTTAAAAAAAAAACTGTTTCTCGTAAATTATAAATAAAATTAGATTTTAAAGTTATTTTCTTTCCAAGTCTTACACATAGTTTGCGCATTTGGGGTAAAAGGCAAGAGGTGGCTTTATGACTTAGGCTTTATTGACCAGGTCATAGTGGCCTGTAGCGAGGGAAAATCTCCGTGGCTATAGGACCTACTAGATCCAATTACGGCCTCAGTTCGAATGCCGAGGTATCCTTTTTGGGGAAGAGAGTCAGTCCTTTTTGTCAGACATGCGCAAAGCTGTTCTTCCGGTCAAGGCCCCATGGGAGTTTGTTGTTTTTTAAATTTTATTTCTAATTTTATTTTCGTATTCTTTTTTTTTTATCCCCACAAGATACTCTAGCAAAAATTGTAATGTACATTATATTATTTTCGTAAATGAATAATAAGTTTAAATGAGTTTAATCTTAGAATGAGGCGTAAACTTTTCCTGTTGATTTTAAGATAGCTACGTGCATAGAACTTAGAAGTTTATTTGTCCTTTGTTATACTGTCACTAAATGTATGTAAAATTTGTTTGTCCCTTTTTTTGTTGCAAATGTATTGCTTTGCTTATGCAAATGTTTGTTTAAATTGCAGTTTTCACAGATGGATAAAATAACGGTCATTCTATATAATTCAGCAGTTTGTCAGTTCTTTCAAACACCTAAAATGTTCGGGGTTCAGCGATCAGCGTTCACACTGGGTATGACACTAAACATAATCTGATGGCGAGATGTTGACCTGGTGAGTGAGTTCATTGTAATTATTTTCAGACCCACTCTAACTCCTAGTGGTAGTACCCTTTGGGTCTAATGCATGGATAAAATAGATCTATTCAAAAATAATTCTTGGTGTCATATAACTGTAAATCATTTGTATTAAGAATATTTACAAAGCTATTATTTTTACTAGGTATAATTATCAGTTACTTGAAACTACATAACTGTGAAAACAAATAAGTATTATTAGATAGAAATGATTACTCGAAACCATGTAATTATTAGTATTAGATAGGAAAACATGAAAACCTACAAATGTATGCAAGATATTTGTAATAGTTAGGAATACTTGATATCAGATAACTGGATACGAAATAATTCCTAAGAAACATCTACACAAAAAATGTAAATATAAATGCACAATGAACGCAATTCTCTAAACTTAAACAGGAGACTGTTGATAAATGGTTGTTACACCTCACGTTAGGAATTAGAAATCCTTCGGTTACTTGCTACAAATACCTTCAGATAAAGCTACCCAAAGGAGCTTGTTACACGAAAAATAGTCCTAGATTATCGCCCATACACTTTAATGGCCCTTTAATGTACATCAATTTCTTTAAATATGATATTGGTCGAATAAATTCTACTTAAAAATGTTCGACGTTTGTGAATCTGAAAAGTAAACAAATCAATACGGAAGCGAAAATAAAATCAATTTTTTGTCTCTTTATTCAATTGTGTTTCATGTTAGCCACTGTTTATAAAGTAATTCTATTAATTTAGTTTTTTAATCATTGCGTTCCTTTTTAATGTTTATATATCAAATATATAATTGTTCAATCTTTAAAAAGTTATATCGGTGTTATGTTTTCATATTGAAAAATACCACAAGAAATTAATAATAAAATAAAAGATTAAGTTTCAATAATTAAAATTTAATTTAATCTGTTTTTATGAATTTAAAGTTGTAGTAAATATTTCATTGTACGGGATATACAATCGTTTATTTTTTATTTGATGTATATATTGTTATACACTTTTTATGGGTGGTTTAAGAATTAATCAATTAGTTTCACTAACATAAAATGCGTACTGTAATTTGTAGGTACCGCCTGTGCAATTTACCCCCCCCACCTACATTTAACACAATTAAACTTGCAGAAAAATTAATATTTTCTTGAAAAAAATTTTCCATTTGAAAGAAAAAACATTGAACAAACTCCTGATGATTTTTTAAATTTTTTATCAGCTTACGAAAATAATGAAAATTATGATTGAAAAACAATGTTTTCATTTTTGCACTGTTAAATCATCTGGAATTTAACGTAGCTAAAAACAAGTTACGATAAGAGGATTTTTAAAAAATTCTATGAAAAATCAATTAAAGGTCCGATTTTCACGAAAATTTCCATAAATGTTTACCATTGGATGTAAATACATATGAAATAATTTTTTTCTAAAATATATTAGCGGAAATATTTTTACGAGGTCTATCACCCCCACCCCTATTTTATTTTATGAGATAAAAAAATGACACGGAAAAAAATTTAGTACTTTTTTTCTATAAAGATAAGAGGCTGAATAACTATATCAATGAAATTGTATGAATGAACGAGGTGTAGTTTTTTTTAGGAAAAATTAATGAAATCGGAAATAAAAAGTGCAAAAAAATGTCATAATATTAATATTTGAAAACTTTTTTTTTGCTTATTTAATTGGTATGTACTATATTCTATTAAATTGTCAAAAAAATTTTTTTTTTTTAGAAATTAATTTTTACGAGATTTTTCAATCTTTTGTGTGATTAAATATTTTCATTTTCTGCGTGAAATAAACTAAATTTTTTTTTCTGCGGAAAAAATCGAATTTTTCACAGATATTTAAAAATATGATTTTTAGATTTCAGGTTGGTCCAATCCGAGCTCGATTAATATTTTAAAAAGAATTTGTAATTTTTATTGTTGAATAGTAATGTATGGTTCTTAGAATATACGGAAGAGCAAAACCGACATATTTGTTTTACAAAGAGACGAGATAAGACGCTTCTGAGTAACAACCGAAGTTTTTTTTTACGTCCTAAGGTAAAGTTATGGAAATTTTCGTGAAAATTGGACCACAAATTGATTCTTCATAGAATTTTTTTTATAAAGCTGGTAGTCATAACTTGCTTTTGGCTACGTTAAATTTCAATTGATTTAACGAAGCAAAAAAGAAAACATTGTTTTTCGTTCATAATTTTCATTATTTTCCTAAGCTGAATTTTTTTAAAAATCATAAGGAGTTTTTAAAATGTTTCTTCTTAATTGTCATTTTTGTCTTGTGCATATTCAATAACCGATTATTTGTTTTCAACGATTTTTAAAACATTCTTTTTTTTATCTTGAAATATTATCTAGAAATTTTTGTGTGCATTCTAGCACACAAAATTTCTAGATAATATTTCAAGATAAAAAAAAAGAATGTTTTAAAAATCGTTGAAAACAAATAATCGGTTATTGAATATGCACAAGACAAAAATGACAATTAGAGCTAGCCATACTTTTACTGGTTAATCGTAAAAGGGAAATAATTTGTAACTTTTCTGTCTATATTACGGTCTGAAAATTACCCTTTCGCATGTAATACAGGCAGGTTTGTTTATTTTTTAAGATAACGATGTAATTTTTCCCAATCGGATAATTTGATCTTTGATAAACAAAGTTCGGAAATATTTATTTCCGTTTTATTCAAGATGGCCTAAACTAATTGGTGGTACCTAGTAATTTGATATTTAAAGTTTAAACAAATTCAAAATTCCTTTAAGAAAAATAAGCTTTATTCTTTTTCTTTTCATTTAATGTTTTAAATTGGACATTTTCTTTTCGGAGTGTTAAAGTTTCCTCGGTATTTCTCTTTTAGCCAGAAAAAAGCAAAAAAAAAAAAAAAAAGAAAAAACAAAAAAACCCAAAAAACCCCAAAAACTTGAGTTATGCTGTATTTCCCTCCTTTCTTCTCCTCTTTTTCGTTCTCTTTCTCTTCCCTCGTTCTTTCCTTATTTTCATTTCTGACGCCTGTTTACTGAGTAACTTCACCACTGACAGGGTTAGCGGGGGTCTTTTATGTCCATTCATTTACCGACAATGAATCTGTACAATCCTATAAGAAGACACCCTCCTCCTCGGTTTCTCCCTTTGACAGTATGCTAGTGAACACTACCCGACCATACGTTTCCACTCATCCTGCAAGCGAGACAGGTTCGCGCCCGCTTTGCCCCACGAGATAAGTCTTCCCTTTCGCTACACAGACTGATTTCATGTTCGTGTCCTTTCGGAATTAAAAATCGGTTGCGCTTTGAGTTAATGTTTTTCATAATAATCATTTCTTGAATTTTACATAATAGTAAAAAAATTGAAGAGCCAATTTAAATTTAAATACGGTCGTTTTATCTTAATTCAATTATGTTATTTGTCTATTTTTTGTATGTTTTTTTTTGTTTTGAAATATAATATCACTTGAACTATTATATCTTTTTTTTAAGTTATAGATTATTGAATTAAAATTTGTTCCTATATTGTTGCATATGATGTCATTTCCTCTATCCGGGCGAAAAAAAATGTCATACCAGGCCGGGTCAACACAAGTTTTTTTTTTTACGCGGACATTTTTAAGGGGCATCCTCAGAGGATCGAATTTATTATCCAGTAGTAAATGATCTGCAAAAATAGCTCGCTAACCATTACATCACTTTTTTCTCCTCTATCCAGGCCACGACAAATAGCCGCTTCTATAAATAAACAAATGAAAGGTAGTATACAAGGTATGATAAAAATAATGACAAAGAATATTTTATCTTTATAAATGGTAAAAAAATAATGTACACAGCTGAGCACATTAATGCAATAAAAGAATGATACCAAAATATCTACAGAGCTGTCTAGTCAATTGAGTACCATTCTAAAAAAGAAATTATGAAGCCAGTTTAAACATTTTTTGAATAAAATATTATTGCTGCAACAAAGAATTGTGCAAGTGTGTCAGAAATGGATTCTAAAAAGCAAAATGTCAAGAACATACACGAATTATTCAAATTCAAATAAGAAGAATAGAGCAAAATTCTCGTCAAAACCTACTAAAAATATTTGGTCAATTATTGTAATAAGATAGGTTTCCGGTAGAGAATCGGATGTTTAGGTCAATACTCGTGACCCCTGATGTGTAGCTGTGATCCGCTAGTTGGTTTTAATGCGTAAAGAAAACGTAGGAGGACGAGATTTTTTACATAACCGAAGAAGATCGGGAACTACGCAACGAGGATTAAAGCCTTGTTGAAAAGCAGTCACCTGGAAGACAGAAAAAAACGCAGTTTTGCATTCTGCAACCGCTCTAAATTTCGATTCCATGAAATCCTATTCAGAATTGAGTTTTGAAGAAACTTACTGACCAAATATAATTAACTAATGATGAGTACATTGTCACTGGGTTATGCGTGTCTTTCGGACATCAGAAGGGAAATAAAAATTAGATAAACCTTTCAGAGGCCTATGATCCTCACTTACCATCAGAAGATCACCGTTGGTGTTTTAATTCACCGGTGTGGGCAACGGAACACTATCTTAAACGTTTAACAAAAATAATTGAACTAAATATCTGCTAATAGAGTTCTGATATCCAATTGTTTGTAGCGGACCTGAAACTGTGGGAAAAATAGTTGTATCATGATTAGGAGAATTAGACGTTGGAGCAAGACTGGAAGACAGTCACCATATTCAGGGTCGGTGTTAGGGTCTCATGTCTATCAAAATCTTGGATATGTCAATTCTCACAAACAAGTATACATAGAAAATATATTAAACCCACCGTACCGGAGCCCACAAGTATGCTTGCCCCCACCCACCAGTCAGGAGATTTGGGAGTCGCAGGCGCCGGTCCTGGTTGTATTTACTTGACATCAGCTTGTGTTATCCACTGGTTTAAGTCAATGCTACAAAAGATGGAAGTTTTTTTAAGCAGCTCTTCCACAAGAAAATTATCTCATTTCCTCTTCTCTCTTGGCCGTATACGTGCCTTCCCTTCTCGACAAGTCACCTTGCTGGAGGTGCAATCAGAGAAATTATTTTGTTTTTGTCAATGAATTAAATAATATATAAAAAAAAGACTCACCTTATTTCAAAGGCGGGGCCACCTTAAAGAGAAAGATAGAAATATAATTAGAACAATTATCAAATTAGAACCATAAGAATTAATTTGTTTAGGAGAATAAAAGTTAGGCAGAACATCTCTCTCTCTCTCTCTCTCTCTCTCTCTCTCTCTCTCTCTCTCTCTCATATATATATATATATACTAGCAAAAGTACCCAGACCATGACCGGACTTTAAACAAAATTGGGAAGAGAGGGAGAAAGAGAAAACGGGAGTACGAGAGAAAATATGATTTATCAAAGTTTTAAAATCGCTGATAATTCGTATAGTACAATATTTGTTTATTTTAGGAAATATTTTTCTTTTTGTTTACATTTAAAATATCATTTTTTTAAATGTATTCCTAAACTTGAGTGTTTTGAAATATATTTATTTCAAAAACTTTTTGTATATATGACAAAAACTTGAATTCAATTGCTTGTTGCGTTGAAGCGATAAAAATAAATTCGTTTAGTTTATTTTCTTTTTTACCCTTAAAAAAGTAACAATTTAAAGGAGCTAAGTATTAAACTTCCTTATTTATTTAGATCTGTCGACTGGGACTGTATAATACACCAACTGCACCTCTGTCGAGGAGTAAGAATTAAATATTTACAATTGTCCGTATTCCAATTTTTTTAAGTTTATGATAGTGTTATATTTATTTATTTTCTAAAACTCTTTTGTACATACAAATTTATCATTTTTTTTACTTCTTTAACCCCGAAAAGTAACAAAGTAGCGAATAAGTAAACATTTCGTGTATTTATGCAATAATGTTTATTTCATGAATAGTTTCTTACAAAAAAGATTTGAGTAATACTGATTATTCTAAAATGAAAGAATTAATAAAAAAAGTTGAGTTATCGTTAAAAGTTTTCGTTTGATTCGTTATTTAATTCGCCGTAAAAAATAATTCAATGTATGAAAACACATACAAATTATATATTTAGAAAGATTATTTTATTTTATTTCTAACCAAATGAATATTTTAAAGATAGGAATAAAAAGATTGCGATAAATAAGATTTGATTTTTCGTTAAAATTTAGTATGAAAAAAAAATCATACATCGAATAGGCTCTCAAAATATTTTTTAATTCGCTGTAAAAAATAATTCAATGAATAAAACCTCATACAAATTAGATATCTAGAAAGATAATTTTCTTTTCTATCTAACCATATAAATGTCTTAAAGATTGGACCATAAATAGGCGAGGGATTCCTAGCTGAACGGCATAAACTGCGTTTTTGTCAACATCACTATAATAGAAAGCGGCTGTCCGAAGCCAAATTTTTATATTTTTTTAAAACTCGCTGTAAAAAATAATTCAATGAATAAAACCTCATACAAATTACATATTTAGAAAGATTATTTTCTTTTCTTTCTAACCAAATAAATATTTAAAAGATTGGACAATAAATAGGCGATAGATTCCGAGCTGAACGAAATTTACTCACTAAAATTAAACTTCACTGCTGATATCACTTTAAAAAAAAAGCAGGCAGTGAACAATATTTTATTATCAACAGGAACTGGTAAACGGTCAATTTCGGAAATCGGTTGATTTTGGGTCAATTAATTATATCCCTTAATCAATAACAAAATTGGGTGTGTTTCTTAGTTAGAAGGGTATCAAGGTGTATGCAAGATTTCGAATCCGAATGACCTCCCTTTTCAGAGTTATACGTCGACACGTATATACCAAACTTCCTTTATATATATATATATATATATATATATATATATATATATATATACGAATGTACACACCTGCATCGAAACATGCATATATATATATATATATATATATATATATATATATATATATATATATATTTGGGAGAATATATACTAAAGCTGAGCGAATCAACCTTTGCTACCTAAAGGCTTTTTTTTCTAGGTACATTAATGATATAAAAAAAAACATCCCAAAATATTGTCTAATCATAAATCTAATGTTTGAAAAAATTTCCATTTCATTTGGTTCTAATTAGTTGTAATTTACAATTAAGTCAAAAACCGACCAATCTCTGTCTATAAGTATAGCTTATTTCTCTCCCCCTCTCTCAATACATGTAGAATATGAGAAATAGAAAGACATTACAATGCTTGAAAAAAATTGGTTGTAACTGGTGCTGAGTGACTTTACTCCCCCCCTCTCTCTCTCTCTTTCTTTCTTTTTATTATTACAAAGCACTACTTAAAATTTATCGAGGGAAGGTAAACATAAGTTAATTTTTTTATTTCTAAAAAATGTAAATATGATTTAAAATTGTTTTCTTGGCTGTAAAAAAATAAATAACATTGATGTGATGTTTTAAAATACTTTAATTATAAATTTTAAAACTTATAGGGTCAATAATTGTGAGTGAAAATTTAGGAAGAGTGTTAAGACAAACCTAATTTTATGCTTATTTTACCTGCCCTGTAAATATTCTTATTATGAATGCAAGTAATGTTAAAATAACAACACAGATATAACACAAAAGTTTATTTATATTCATTTATATTTATATTTGTGAAGGATAAATATACAAAGAATTATTTTAAATGAAAAATATCAGGCACTGGCAAAGTTGCCGTAAATTCCATATTTAGCAAAACAAATTTACCCCCCCCCCACGCTGATTGAAAAAATTACCAACAATCAGGGAATTATCAGATTTTTATGAAATTATCAATGAATGAATTTTATAATGCATCATTTATTTAATTTCAAAACTTTCTGATTTTTTTCAGGTCACTTAACTTTCACCCCGCCCCCATATATTTTGGTGGGGGCGCAAAATATCGGTGGGGGGTATGTAAAGTTGAAATTAATTACAGTATAAGTAAAAAGACAAAAGACTGAAGGTGTAAATAGAAGGAAAAAATTAAGGGAGCTATCCTGGTAGAAAATAAATACCGAAAATCGAAAAATAAAATGTAAAATAAAAACTAAAAAAGTAATTTTTGTAGATCTCGTTTTTACTCTATGGTTTAATTGACTATTATCTTATAAAAGAAAAATATACATCGATATTTGTTCTGTTTAAACGGAGGGGGTCCTAAATTTTCAATATAGTGTTTCCAAAAATATTATTAGATAACAATAATAAACTAAAGTAGATATTAAATAGATATTTGTTTTTAGAATCTAAAAATAGGAAATTTGAAACTTAAAATTAGGCGTTTCATATTATAAATGAATTCTAAATATTAATTTACCATAGCAGAAATACCTAATTAAGTCAGAAAGTTTTGAAATAAAATAACTGATGCATTATAAAATTTATTTATTGATAAATCAACCCTGAAAATTTCAATCGGGTGGGAGGTAAATTCATTTTGTAAAATACAGATTTTACGTCATCTTAGACAGCGTTAATGGTCATGTTTACGATAAATTTGCGCAAAATTGACCGAAAAATTGTTTAAAATGTATTAAAAATAAATTACATTATTGTGATCTTTTTAACAATATAACCCGAGCTCAATGGGTGACCCAACGGGTCACGTCTTTTCTTATATATATATATATATATATATATATATATATATATATATATATATATATATGTTGAAAATGGAAATGAATCCGACGAGATGTTGAAAGGAAAAATAAATAAAAATACATATATATGTATATTATACACACACACACACACACACACACACACACACACACATATATATATATATATATATATAAGTGTATTTTGGCAGGATTTTTTCTTTTATACAAGTTTTGTTAAATTGAACAGACAATTCCTGTCTGACAAGTCTTTCATTGATCCGTTCCAATCTTCGGGCCATCCTTCTGGTGTCAGGGTGGAACTGGTATAACAGTCCACCGAAGGTTTCAACACTAGCGCTTTCGGCAATACACTTTGCCATCCTCAGGTGGGAAACGATGGAATAGTTTTCATGTCTCGTTTTTAACGAGAACGAGTAGTAGCAAGGAATTAGTGGGAGGTAATATCAATTGGTAGTGGGAGGTTTTTGGAATGATAATAGTTTGAACAAAGCAGCGGTGATTTTTTTTTGGAGGGGGGGGGGCACAGGTTGTGATAAGGGGAGGGGGAATAATGGAAGTAATGTAGGCAGAAAATTATAAGCATTTTAGGATATACACCAGAAGGATGGCCGAAGATTTTCAGACAGGAATTGTCTGTTCAATTCAACAAAACTTATATAAAAGAAAAAATGCTGCCAAAATACACTTATTTTAAGATACATGATCCTGCAGCTCAGTATGACACCACTACATACGCTTACTGGTATGACCTGGTAAAAAGGCAAATTGAAATGGCTCACAAAAACATCAAAAACTTGAACAGTACCGCCTCGGAATTACACAAAAATATAAAAGCCTTAATCACTACTGAACAATACAACAGTCTAAAAAATCAACTTGAACACTTATACAATAATAACAAACTCTAACACCGGTTGAAGATAAACAAAAAACTAAATGCCCTCTATAACGGTTCAATATATCTGCCTAATAGCAATAACAAATTTATCAACATATCCAACTTTGAACTAACACCTGAGCAAACTGAATTCTTGAAACTTGGACCAAACTGCCACCTATATAATTCCTACAACCAACTGCTTAAAAACCCCCGAAATCGAGCTATTATACCAAAACATCCAGAAACTCCAAACACAAGGAAAAATTACCACCCACCCTGAACTAAATGTCCTTTTAAAAGCAGAGGCTATCAAGAACCGGTTTAACAAGAACTGCAATTCCTCCACCTTACTCAACAACAAATTAAAAACTGCCGCAAAACAATTAAAAAATCACCCAGACATTTATATTAAAAAAGCCGATAAAACTAACATTTTTGTCGTGGTAAACAAAACCGACTATGACTCCAAGCTACAAAAAATACTTGACAACCATTCAAAGTTTTAAAAAAATCAACAAAAATCCCATAAACCAACTGAAAACAAAAATAAACAAACTCATCACAGCCAATAATGCTCATGTCGACAGTCAAAAACTTCCAAAGATTATTGGTGACTATAAACCCGGTTACATTTACGGGACTGTAAAAATTCACAAACAAAACTACCCCCTCCGACTTATTAGAAACCAATCTCTGTGGCAGAAATTTCATCAAGGGAATAAACACCGGGGCTGTCCCTATCGTAAGATACTCGGGACCATTCCTAAAATGGATAAGAGAGAAGCTCCGACCGATAGACTAAAGTATAGGGAAACTAATAACAATGAACAAGGCATAACAGCTTAGAGACCACATAGACATACTATACGTACCAAGAAAAGAAGGGGGAAGGGCTCTCGCCAGCATTGAAGATGGGTAGATGCGACAATCCAAACATTTGAAGAATACGCTAATAAAAGTAACGAAAGACTAATTGCAGTAGCCAGAAAAAGCAATTGCAACATATTTACAAGCAAAAATACATGAAAAACTAGAAAACTGAAGTGGGAAGAAAAACACCTATATGGATACTTCAAGCGGCAAAGTGCTGAGATCGCACATCAGAAAACATGGGCATGGCTATGAAGGGGAAACTTCAAGAGAGAAACTGAATCAATCATAATTGCAGCAAAAGACAATGCCATAAAAACAAATCATATTAGAGCAAAAATCAATAAGACGCAACGGAATAGCAAGTGTAGATTGTGTGGAGACAGAGACGAAACGGTTAATCATATAATAAGAGAATGTAAAAGAGGGTACAAGACTAGGCACGACTGAATAGAAAAATTTGATCTATTGGGAATTGTGTGAGAAATTCATTTTTCTCGATGCTACTAAATAGTATATGCACAAGCCAGAATCTGTCCTAGTGAATGAGACGCATCAAATCCAATTCAGAACTTCTCCAGTCGACAGCCTATATGTCAAAGCTTATGAAGCACCATACAGCTAAGATGTGAAAAAAGAAAGCCTTACAATACTACACAAAACTAAAATCTTGCTCATACAACTCAGCTTATGACTGCATCTTCAACCAAAGATACAAGCAGTGTTTAAAAAAGAAAAATCAATAAAACCTTTTAATCTGCCGATGCAACCCATCCTCGAAGAATCTAAAAATTCCTCTCACAATTATTTACGAAACCATCATACCTACAGCACCAACTTGAATCATTAAAAAATCTAAAGTGATCCTCAAACTAAGTGATCTCCCCCCTCCATAAAAATCATCCAAGCACTGACCAAGTTAAACTCTACAATATTCTAGAACACTACCCCTACTACCTCTACATCTTTACATATGGCTCCTTAGGGACAATGACAAAACAGCACGCGCAGAAATTTTGAATTAAGAAATCCTAAGAAAAGCTCTCCCAAATGAAAGCTTCTTTTATTCAGCTGAAGCCCGTGCAATAGATCTAGCACTTGGTGTCATCTATGAAAACAACCACTTTTATCATCTTCTCAGACTCACTCTCTGTCCTACTATCATTACGAAATAGAAAACTCCTGAATATATTATACTCGATGTCTGACTGTAAGGAGATTCTGATATGCTGGATCACAAGCCATAATGAAGTGAGGTGGAATTACTTATTCATAGAATTCAGTGTTTCTGTCCATATCAGAAAGTCAATATAGAAGACACTCTGTCCTTTTTGAAGGAAATAAAGTTATACCATCGAATATAGACATGGAATCAATACCATACAAAATTAACCTCAATGATGCTAACACATTGTTAAAACCAATTACTAAAATGTATAATATAAATACACAACATATATTACTTTCTAACCGCTAGGCATAACTCCAGACGAATTGATATGCCGTTAAAACCAACCAACCAACCAAAACAAACAAACATAAAATCCTTTGTGGCTTTGAGATACAGACGGATCACCTAATACCGGATAGGGGACTAGGCCTGGTATTAATTAACAAGTAGAAGAAAACGTGTCATCTTGTAGATTTTACCGTCCCAGTGGCTCACAGAGAAGGTGAAAGAAACTGAAATGATAGACAAATAGTTGGACTTGGTAAGAGAGCTGAAAAAACGTGATGGTAAATGTCGTACCAATTGTAATTGGGGCCCTTGGGACATTCTCAAAGGGTTTGGAAAAGAGTCTTTAGGAATCGGAAATCAGAGGAAGAATCTAGACAATCCAAACAACATCATTGATCAGTGTTATGTAATCGCCGCTCAGCACCTATATTTGTGGCCTTGTGCCAGACTTAGAAAAACCTTAGAAAAAATCTACTACCGATTCTCTTATATTACTGGGTGGTCTTTGTAGAATCACCAAAAAAGGAGTTAGAAAGATAAAAATCTTTTTAACGAGAGATTGGAGACAAAAAGTCTATGATTAAGAAAAATCCAGTCTTTTGGGCTACAGAGAGCCTTTTGATCTTAGACTCGTGAACCTTAGTTGACCAGAGAGATTCGAAATAATGGAATATTCGATTGTTTTGAGTAAGAACGAGAAAATACCAGAAGAAGAATCTTCTGGAAGATTATTTAGACACACTATATTAAGGAGTCAGTGAGGGATCAGAGTCAGTTAGAGTTGGAGTGACAGGCAGTCGGTGATCGGAGGCAGTCAGAGCCAGTCAGAGAAGTCGGCCGGATCGTACGGAGAGTTTAGTAAGCTGTTGTCGCTAAGGACCATAAGAAAAGGTTGTCACCGAGAAGTTTACTAAGGACTAAGAAACTCTAAGTTGAATCCAGTTAAAATGCACTTCTTATTAAGCGCAGATATTATTAGGGACTCTCTCTCTCTCTCTCTCTCTCTCTCTCTCAAAAGTTATAGTGAAGTTTTGAATATAATAAACTTCTGAGAAGTAAACACGGTGTTATTAATTTTCTCTATTTACGACGAAAGAAACCGTTTTATGAATGGACTCGCTACACAAACAAAATAGTAAAATAACTATCGTAAAGGGGACGACCCGTGGAGAAAGTCAATCGGCCGTAACGAAGAGCACGCGGCGTGCGTAAAGCGATATCTTCCCTTGACCAAAAGAAGTGTGTGGAAAGATTTTGGGGCTAAAAGTCTGACTGCTAGATCGGTGTTGGTAAACAGACGACCGTACGGAGATACGATTTAGTGCCGAGAAAGAAAAGGCACTACGTTACATATTACGAATTGGTGCCATCACGTTACATCAGTTATAATACTCAGAAGAGTCCAGGAAACCAGAGGAGACTTGCTGTCATTCAGCCTCCAGTAAACCACCGGCTAAGGTGGATGTGAAAATCTCTAATGGAGCGAAATAATAATAATGATAATAATAATAATAATAATAATAATAATTCAGGGTGGACTAAAGTTGGTATCAACCAGACAGCATGGCAGTTTATCCCCTTTTCACTAGCGCTAGACCAAGGAGATTGTTTTTTTAGCGTCTACGCCACACTTACCACCAGCTCCTCATTTTACCGCCCAGATCCCTATGATACTCATACGCTGAGTTGGCGTGGGCCAGTATCGAACCAGGAACTTTCAGCTTCCTAGCCGAACACTCTGCCAACTGAGCTAAACTGGTTCTTTCTTGTGTTTTTCTTTTAATAACCACACATGTTTTGTTGTTGTCTCACAATATTTTTTGTTCCTAAATGATAACTTGTGCTGCGTAATCCTGTTTTTAATGGATTGCTGTGTAACCCCAATATAAATTTCAGTATTATTCGTGGTTGGTGATATTACCACTGCTACGTCTGTCAGCAAACACTTTTCCTGTACCGGGTATGGTTTTGATTTACAATTATAGGTTTGGACATTTTTCTTTTGATCTTCCTTTTCAAGAAATTTTGTCATGATTGCTAATTATACATCGATATTTGTTCTGTCTAAAAGGGTGGGGGCCCTACATTTTAATTGAGTTTTATCCAGAGATTATTAGATAACAATAAAGATTTGTTTTTAGAATCTAAAAATATGAAAATTGTAGAAAACTCTATTGAAAATTTAGCCCCCCCCCCTTAAACTGAACAAATATCGATGTATATTTTTCTTTTCAATTAAATCGAAAAGAGTAAAAAAAAATATCTACAAAAATTATGTTTATATTTTTTATTTTCCATTTTATTTTCCAATTTTCGGTACTGATTTTCTACCAGGATAACTCCCTTAAAATTATTTTCTTCTTTCACGCCATCGGTCTTCTGTCTTTTTATTTATACTGTAATTAGTTTCGAAAGTATATAATCCCACCGATATTTTGCGCCCCCAAAATAAGGGGTCGGGATGAAAGTTAAGTGACTTGAAAAAAATCAGAGAGTTTTTAAATAAAATAACTGATGCATTATAAAATTTATTCATTGATTAATCAACACTGAAAATTTCATTAAAATCGGATAATTCCCTGATTTTTGGTAATTTTTTTCATTAGCAAATTTATTTTGTAAAATACGGATTTTACGCCATCTTTGGCAGTACCTAGTATAAAGTGTATTAAAAATAAATTACATGTGTAATGTTATTTTGCTTTTTTTCAGATGCTCATTATGTTACTACTTTTCGACTAAGACAAAAAGGTGCATATCGCATAAATGCATCCTGGCCCCCTTGCCCTAAAAAAACGCTAAGTGGGTCAGGACGCATTTATAATAAAGTGGATCAATACGTATAGCATTTGTCGATATTTTATGCTTACAGTATTGTTTAAAATTCTGTTTCAGTTGAATTTATTACTTATTATCACAGTTTTTAAATGATGGCATTAACAAATAATTCTATAGAAGGAATACAAGTCATAATTCAATGGTATGTTAACTTTTGTTTTGAAATTTAGGCTCGAAAGTTAATAATTGTAACGGAGAAAATTGAGAATAGATAATACCTAATAATATCCGTTTTGATTGTATTCTTTGGGCTAGAAATGATAAAATGTATCTGTACTCGATTAACCAAATATAAATCGCTCTAGAAGGCAAGGAGATTACTTTGGTAATCCGGGTCACATATCCATTGTTTTCAATTTAGTACCTTGTAAATATCAGTTCAACGGTATCGGTTTATTTTATTCATAATAAACATTTAATTTAATTTACTCAGCAGCACAACCTTACTGTTTTCCTAGTTGCGCTCGAATGTTTCTAAAACCAACAATAATGAAATAAAGACATCATCTTCTTGAAAAAAACAAGAAATGGCGGCAATTAGACAAGTCTAGCTGTGCCGACTTTTTCCTTTAATTCTATTATGGAGGATTTCTCATCGGGCGTAAAAGCATTGCGGCTTGTCTTCGCGTGAAATTTCAATTATAAAAGATATCATTTGAACAAAATAAAATGTAAATCCTCAAACAGAAATGCATTTTTAACAGGACATTTTTTTATTGTTGATTTTAATAATGTTGCAATTCATGCAAACATACAGCGACTGAATACAGACACACGACTGACACGAGCAAAATTGACGTTTTATAGTTGTAAGAAAATCAAAATCAAAGAATATGAAAACGTTCCTTTTTGTCAAGAGTAAAGGCACTGATTTATTTATGTATCTATTTGTTGTTATTATTATTATTATTATTATCTCCTTTTGAGTTTTCACATCAGTGTTAGCTGATGGTCTTTCACTGGAGTCTGAGTGACAGCAAGTCTCCTCAGGTCTCCAGGACTCTTCTGAGTATTCTGGCAGATTGCAGCAGTGCAGTGTTCTGAATGGTTTCAATCCTTCCTCTGGTTTCCAAACTTTCCAGACCCTTTTCCAATCCTTTTGGGACTGTTCCAAGTGCACCAACTACAATTGGTATCACTTTCACTTTCATATTCCATAACTTTTTCAGTTCTCTGGCAAGGTCCAGATATTTGTCCATTTTTTCATTTTCCTTTAGCTTCACCCAGTGATCTGCTGGAACTGCAAAATCCACCAGTTGACAAGTTCTTTCTTTTTTGTTTATCAACACTAGATCTGGTCTTCTTGCTGGGATAAGGTGATCCGTTTTTATTTCAAAGTCCCAGAGAATTTTATGTGTTTCGTTCTCAAGAACAGATTCTGGCTCATGCATATACCATTTTGTTGTATGGTCAAAATTACATTTTTTGCATAATTCCCAGTGGATCACTTTCCCAACCCAGTCGTGTCTAGTTTTGTATTCTCGTTGTGCTAGTTTGTTACATTCACAGAGTATATGGTTTACAGTCTCATCTCTATTACCACAAAGTCTATATTTACTATTTTGTTGGGTCTTATCAATTTTCGCTTTCATATAGTTTGTCCTTATGGCATTATTTTGTGCAGCAATTATTAATGATTCTGTTTCTCTTTTGAGGTTTCCTTTTCTTAACCATGTCCAAGTCTTTCCATGTGCAACCTCTTTGATTTGTCGTTTGAAGTGTCCATATAATTGTTTTTCTTCCCATTTTTGTTTTCTAGTCTTTGTTGTTTTTCTGTTTGTCCATCTGTCACTTCTACTATTGTTGGCCGCCATAAGTAATTTGTCTTTGCTCTTTCTTGTGTAATCCTCAAGTTGTTGGATTGTGGTTTCTACGCAGTCCTCTATGTTGGCAAGACCTCTTCCCCCTTCCTTTCTTGACACATATAATCTATCTCTATCGTCTCTAGGGTGATTATTATTATTATTATTATTATTATTATTTCACTCCTAATAAGTTTTTCACACCCACTTTAGCTAGTAATCTTTCACTTGAGTCTGAGCGACAACAAGTCCCCTAAGGTCTCTATGAATCTTCTGAGTAATCTAGGTGATCTTAACAATACTGTTGTCTGGGTGGTCTAGATACTTCATCTGATTTCCAGTTTCTCTTGTTTGTTTTTAAAAACCTTGGACACCGTACAATAGGTATCACTTTCACCACCATATTCCACAGTTTTTCAATTCTCTGACAAGGTCCAGGTATTTGTCTACGTTTTAGTTTTATTTTCCCAATCACCTTGTGATCTACTGGGACTGCAAAATCTGCTAGTTGGCAAGCTCTTTTTTCTTGTTAATCAATAAAAGATCTAGTCTTCTAGTCAGGATTGGGGTATTCGTCTGTATCTCAAAGTCCCACAGATTTATATGTGTTTCATTCTCTATAACCAGTTCCGGTTTGTGCATATACCATTTTGTTGTAGAGTCAAAATTTAGTTTCTTGCACAATTCCCAGTGGATCAACTTTCCCACCCAGTTGTGTCGAGACTTGTATTATTGTTGTACTAGTTTGTTGCATTCACTTATTACATGGTTGATCGTCTCGCCTCTGTCTCCACACATCCAACATTTGTTGTCTGTTGTGCCTTATCTATTTTTCCTTTGATATAATTTGTTCCTATATCATTGTTTTCTACTGAAATCATGATAGATTCAGTTTCTCTCTTGAGGTTTTCTTTTCTTAACCATATCCAGATCTTTGTGCAAGCTCTCCATTTTTCACTTGAAATCCTCATAATTGTTTTTCTTCCCCTTTCTGTTTTATAGTTTGTGTTGTTTTCTGTTCGTCCTTATGTTGCAATTGATGTTTTTGGCTGCTATAATTAATCTTTCCTTGCTCTTTTTGTTTATTCTCCGAGTCCTTGAATTATGTCATCTAAGCAGTTCCCAATTTTGGCGATATTCTCCCACCTTTTCTTGATTCATATCACTTAGGTGAAATACCTTGTGCATAGTCATCAATTTTCATGTTATTTGGCTTATATGTGTCGGACTTCCTCTCTTGTCCTTTTTAACAATAGTACAGAATATCTTATAATGGAGGCGGCCCAGGTATTCATTCCCTTAATGAAATTTTTACTGCTTTGTTTCTAGAAATTTTCTTGTTCTTCTGTTGAGATATTGTTTTTTAATTTTATCTTTTATATTTTCTTGATTTGATAGTTGTATTCTGTCCATTATTTATATTTACTCTTTTTAATCATTAACATGGTACATATTTCGATACCCAATTCCATTCCTATATCTTGGCTGTATATTCTTATGGTTTCCAGTTCCTTTTCACTGTTGTAAAAAAGAATTGACGTAGACTCCAGTACATTTCCTGAGTATATAGTTGTGTAGCATCATTGCTATAGAAATAGAAGTGGTGATAGTGAGTTTCCTTGGTAAATGCCTTTTTAGATTTTTACTTCTGCTAGAGACTGTCACCCTGCTGTTAATTCTACTTACCAATTCTCCATAGCTTTTGTGACGAAATTTATGATCTTGTCGGATATTTTGTACATTTTTAAGCATTATTTAATCAAAGTTTGCGGGACCATGTCATAGGCCTTTCTGTAGTCTATCCATACCATGGTGAGATTTTTCGCCTTTAAGGATGTGCTGATCTATATAAAGTAGGTCATCTGTATCTGTTGTTGCTTTGCACCCTTACTGTTCTTCCGGAAATAGTGTGCGGCAATATAGTGAGTAATATATTTCTTCTTTAATCAGTGTTGTCAGGATTATTCAAACCATAGATAGGCAAGTTATCTGCCTATAATTGCTAGGGATGGTTTCTTTTTAAGAGTCTGTCTAGATTAGTGTAGTTATTCATTTCGTCATCCATTCGGTTATGTTTACTTCTAAGCATTTAGTCAATTGTTGGCCCAGTATCTTTTGAGTCTTCTTTCTTTCGCTAATATATTTTGTTTTATTTCTTCCAATTGTATTGTCAGTCTAATTTGTCTTTTAAAAGTCTTTTAAATCCATTAGATATCAGTATTTTCCCTTCTTTAATGATTTCGCTTATTATCGTAGTTTCTGTATTTGTCTTTCTAGTATCATTTCCCAAACATCTTTTATGCATCTGCTTGAGTTCCGTAGGTGTATACCAATTTTATCAATTATTATTATTACTCCTGCATAAATAAAAGCTATTTAAGGCAGTCATGTTGTCTGTTGGAATGTAATATAATATTTTATTTACATTTTCGGTTTCGATCCTGTCTATATTTCTTAACGATGGTAATGTACCCTTCTTGTCTGTCATGATTAGTTTTATTTGCTCTATAACTTCTCTGTCTTGTGTTTATATTGGGGTTGTGATGTTGGGTTGTAAGATGTTTTGGTTGTTAGTGTATTGTGTCTCATATTGTTTATGGGTTTCTTCTTGGGCATAAACTTCTCGATTTTCTTGTAACATAATTTTATTATCTCGAGGTCAAAAAATTTATTCTCTTTAAGATCATTCTTGCTTCGACTGCCAGTCTTTGGCTGGTTGTATTAATATTATCAGTTTCTTACAAATTTTCATCCATTTGGGTGACTATTTAGGAACAGTAGTTGCTGTGAACAACCTGTGACCGAAAATTTACAAAATATAAATTTCCTAACGCCTGGAACCAACCAGAAATAGTACGAAAAAAGACGGTAAAAAAGTGTACAAAATGACAAATTAGTTCCGATTCATGTCATCTTACGGGGAATGGTCGTAAGTCATCAATGCAATTATTCACGGTTTGATTAACTTTCTCGTGATTTACAAGCAGAGATTGGGACCATGCGCACGGTGTGAATTATAATGAAGAGAATAGTCGACACCATAATTTGATAGCAGACAGTAGATTAGCGAAACCGACAGGTCGAATGACCGACTCACTTAAAAAAAGGAAGCCATCCCGATTCGATATGGATTAGTTACAGTCAGCAATAATACCCGAGAAGGAAAACAGAGTTATTTTTTAAATTGACAAGGACATCGTATGGATTAAAATTGCTTTCCTTGTCATTTCTTTATATATAAACATTTCTTTCCTTCTTAGAGGAAGCATTTTGAGATATTAATAATTTACACAGTTCCCCCAATAAAATAAATAAAGATAGTCGCCTGGTATGTTGTAATGTTTACTTATATTTACAGGCGATTGCTATTGAATTCAATTTTTATCGAGACATAATTTCTCTTGTAAAAATTATAACGAGTTTATCGCAAACTGATAAATGGAATAGAGTAAAAGGTTTAAACGATTAGACATGAACTTTTGTAAACCAAATGCATTTAATAACTCCGTTGGTAGAGAAGCTGAGGTATTTAATCAGGATTCCCCAAGGCTAAGGAACGAAGGATGAGTTCATAGGTTTGATTAAGACGTCTACGAAATGTAACATAGTGCGGGGAACATCTTGGGGACACATATATCTCTTAGTATGGTCAGTAGATGTTATCTTAGGAAATTTCGATGGTATATGAGATCTTCAAATGAATTCAAAGCCGTCATCCGTACGATACGATTGATATAAATTGAGGAAAATAGCCCCTAAAAATAAAATATCCTTTAAATACGAATAATAATCGTCAATGAAAGAGACTCTACTTCCTCTATTTTTTTAACCCTCTTAGAATTCTTATGTAATATGAGTAAGTACAGCTAGATTTATTTATTTATATTTCTCATCCATCATCTTTAAATAACAACTATATCTTTTTTTTATCTTCATTGCTTGATTTATTTATAAACTATTTCATTTATATTAGAGGTTTAGACTTTCTGTGACAGTTATTTTCCATTTGTTCAACAAATATAAGGAAGTATCTTTTCTTTCTAAAACATTACTTGTCCGCTTAGCTTGTCTACCATCTCCATATCTACCTTTCACCGTTTGGTTTGTTTGTTTTGTGGAATTTAACACTTTCTGGGTGACTCATTATATCTTTTTTCAAGATATAAATTTGATGGGTGGATTTTGATTAATATATATATATATATATATATATATATATATATATATATATATATATATAAGGGTTTGAAGGTTGATTTTAAAGGCTATCACAATGCAGGTGTAAAGAAAAAATAAGGTAACAATGGTGTTGTTTGTTAACCCGTGATTTATTCTTAATATCAATATTTCGAGATAAAATCTCTTCTTCAGAAGAACACTGGAAATGAAGTAGTTGTCGTCTTGTTATGGCATTTTTAGTTAAATTAATTTTTTTTTGAAAATGTTACAGATGGTATTTTTTGATAACTGTATTCTCGTGTTGCATGTTTACGTGAATGCGCTTTTTTGTTTGTACGTGTGCGTATATTTTCATGCGCGTGTGCATGAAAATGCGTGTAGACTGTGACGTTATGACCGTATCCACGCGCGCGTGTGCGTATGAATGACCGTATCCACCTGCGTATGTGCTTATGAAAGAGCGTATTTGAGTTTGGTGGCCATGGTGATGTATAATATTTCGTGTTGGATGTAATATAACTTATTTATTCATTTATTATTATTATTATTATTATTATTATTATTATTATTATTTATCTATATTTAATTTAATTTAATCTATTTTTTAAATTCTTTCATATTTATTTTGCCCATATGTGTGTATGTATGTGTATGTGTGTGTGTTAGATATAAAAAGGCTAAAATAGTTAAATTCATCAATATCTAGAGTAAATCTTATTAGTTAACAACTAGTGTGCAATGGCTTGTGTGTTTGTGTGTGGGGTTTGCTGGGCTATAGATGTGGGTGCGGGTTTCGCATTAGTCTCGTTGTAGATTTGTTTCATTAAGAATTCTCTATTTAACTAAAAATGCCATAACAAGACGACAAACCAATATATACACAATGCTTCAAGCAAATTATAAAACTCTTTTATCTCAACGCCTGAGCCAGGATGAATTTGCCAAAGTCAAGGAACTGATGAAGCTATCGGAGAAACGCGCTAGGATCGGCTGCCAAATTAACTTCCTCAAACGCTGCAGGAAATACAACATAATTCCCAGCACAATTAGAAATATCCACCTACCAACTTGCTTCCAACTACCTAAACTTGAGCGGACACTGCACTACCTACACGCGTTCCTTACCAAGAAAATGATACAACACCTACATCTCACAAATACACATACAACGAGGCGCTAACAACACTATCAACAACAACAATACCCATACCACAAATTATAAACCAAATCTACCACTACAGCGTGGACCACGTAAAAAAACGCCTAAAACAAAAATTCCAATGGACTCAGAACAAACAACACCAACACAACGCACACCACAACCATACAAGAGAAACGAATGACTTTAAAGATGAGCCCCACAACACAATACTACAAACTCAGCCACGTGTTACAGACTTGTCACACTCCCTAACTAGTGAAGAAAAAGAGCTACTTAGTCTAGGACCCAAGTTTATAGTCACTCAAAAAATAAATGACAAGCTACTACTGGACCTTGAGACGAATTTCTGCCGAACAGCATACCAACTAAAATGGCTAGCATTCATCAGCCAACCCCACTGCACCAACAAATAAAAACAACCAACTCCCCACATACACATTAGATAACCCACTTTACCCACCTCCAACCAACCAAGTACTAGATTCGAAACTATCTAAACTCAAACAATCAATATTCTAGATCATAAAAGGAAACAAAAAAATAACACCTAACCTAAAAACACTAAAAGAGAAGGAGTAAATTTACCTGCCCTCTGATAAAGGAAGAGAGTTCTGCGTAATCCCTCAGGATACGTACAACAACTTGGTATTCGAGCACATTAACAACAATGAACTTTATACAGAGGTCACAGATGTAACGCCCACCCAAATAGAAAGCCACATAAATACCGCATGGGCTGGAATCTGCAAAAATAGAAAACTCCCCAACAAATACAAGAACAACTTCACCAGTAAAAAGCACCCTACCAAGGTTTTACCATCTGATAAAAACACATAAAAACAGTTCAACGCCACAAATTAGACCAATAGTCTCCAGTGTGGAAGGACCATTATATAAAATATTATAGCTCCTTTCAAAAATACTGAAACCCATCTTAGCGACCCTCCCTGGACATGTCAGCAGCTCTGACGAAGTCATTCACAAACTGCAACTAACACAACCAAGTAAACTCGAAAACAACAAATACGCATTTAACTTGGTCGACCTGTTGACTGAACGCATAGCCTCATCCGGCCTATACGGCTACAACCTGACCCCTCCAGACATACACCAACTTCTATCAATAGTCGTAGACAACACATACTTCATATTTCACGAACGAACATATAAACAAATAAAGGGCCTGTCGATGGGATCCAGACTATCGGGTTTACTGGCTATCTCCTACATGGACAGACTTGAACGCCAAGCACTTAATAATTGACGCTGTTGCGCCTTCTTCACCAGATATATAGATGATATACTCATCCTCGCATCTTCCTGTGAAGAAGCCAATAAAATCACATCAACATTCAACAAACATAGACAAAAAATACGTTTCACCATAGAACATCCTGACTGCACAGGAGCATTATCACTGTTGGATATCCGACTTAAAGTATTAAACAAGGGTGAAATCCACACAGAGTTATACAGAAATCGGCCAGCAGAGAATCGGCACTCCCCCTTGGTGCAAAGACTGGATATATAAAGAACGAGCTTGCCCGTATCCGGGACAAATGCAGCAGGAAACAGGTCCAGATCACACACACCAAACACTTTATGTCCATATTGAAAGCCAACGGTTACCCCGCTTCAGTCACAAAACAACTGAAGCAAACAGAATCCACAAAACACCATATCACATCCAATACCTGTTTTTTAAGGTTACCACACTTCAACGAGAGTATAACCGCAGCAATACGCAGAGCGATACGGAAGGAGAGCCTGGACATACGACTTGCCCATTACGGACCATCACTTCGGAGACAACTCTTCAAAAACCGCCATAAGGACACCACTAGTTGCACACTAGCAAACTGTCCCATCCGCGACACAGGTATGTGCCATGAAGTGAATGTGGTATACCGCACATAATGTAACAAATGCAACCAATTCTACATAAGTAGCACTATTAGACCACTACACATTAGAGTCAAAGAACACTTACACACAAGTATCCACATTCCGCGAACACTTAATTGAATGCAACAACACAGAGAGAAATATAACAGTCAATATAGAGGCCTGGGAGGGAAATCTAGATGACCTCCGAATTAAGGAGGCCTTGCTAATAGCTAGATTACACCCAGGGATCAATAACAGGACCGAACTCAGCGCAGAGTTCATAATACAATAAACCCACAACCAACGCGTACACGTAACTGTATATTCACACACGCACGAAACACATACCCACATGCACAATGGAGAATTCTTAATGAAATAAATCTGCAACGAGAAGACTAATGTGAAACATGTACCCACATCTATAGTCCAGCAAACTCCACACACAAACACACAAGCCATTGCACACTAGTTGTTAACTAATAAGATTTACTCTACTTGATGAATTTAACTATTTTAGCCTTTTTATATCTAACACACACACATACAAATACATACACACATATGGGCAAAGTAAATATGAAAGAATTTAAAAAATAAATTAGATTAAATTTAATATAGATATGTAATAAACAAATAAATAATAATAATAATAATAATAATAATAATAATAAATGAATAAATAAGCTATATTACATCCAACACAAAATATTATACATCACCATGGCCACCAAACACAAATACGCTCTTTCATAAGCACATACGCACGTGGATACGGTCATTCATACGCACACGCGCGCGTGGATACGGTCATAACGTCACAGTCTACACGCATTTTCATGCACACGCGCATGATAATATACGCACACGTACAAACAAAAAAGCGCATTCACGTAAACATGCAACACGAGAATACAGTTTTGATAAAATACTATCTGTAACATTATCAAAAAAATTAATTTAACTAAAATGCCATAACAAGACGACAACTACTTCATTTCCAGTGTTCTTCTGAAGAAGAGATTTTATCTCGAAATATTAATATCAAGAATAAATCACAGTTTAACAAACAACACCCATTGTTACCCTTATTTTTCTTTACACCTGCATTGTGATAGCCTTCAAAATCAACCTCTAAACCAATATATACACAATGCTTCAAGCAAATTATAAACCCTTTTATATATATATATATATATATATATATATATATATATATATATATATATATATAATTTAAACCTACCTGCTTTAAGATAACATCTATCTTAATATTTTTGGGATGTTTGTTTATTTTTAGAAGCATTGTTGAATAAAGTATGTATTAATATTCATATTTTTGCTTGAAGGCAATTACAATGCGCATATCGCATAAAATTCGATAATTATAGAAGATAAATAATATTGACAAGTGAATTCCGCAAATAATTACTCGGTGTGTAGAACATCGTACAGCAGCTGTTTCGACTTTATTAAGTCTCATCAGCAATGTATACTAACGATCTCCCTCCGACAGAATCGAAACCGGGACTTCAGTAGGATAGTCAGAAACTATACTGCCTCGGCCACCGATACAGCACCGAGGAATTCCTGCGAAATTAACCTGTCAATGATACTGAGACGTCTCTACCATATGAACGCTAAGTGAACAACAAACACGGTGCTTTATGCTCTTCGCGAAGGAAATAAGATTTTGGGATGTTTATTTATTTTTAGAAGCATTGTTGAAAAAGTATATATTAATATTTATATTTTTGCTTGAAGGCAATTACAATGCCTCGGTGCTGTATCGGTGGCCGAGGCAGTATAGTTTCTGACTATCCTACTGAAGTCCCGGTTTCGATTTCTGTCGGAGGGATCGTTAGTATACATTGCTGATGAGACTTAATAAAGTCGAAACAGCTGCTGTACGATGTTCTACACACCAAGTAATTATTTGCGGGATTCACTTGTCAATATTATTTATCTTCTATAATTATCGAATTTTATGCGATATGCACATTGTAATTGCCTTCAAGCAAAATATAAATATTAATATCTATCTTAAGTTTTTGAACAGTTCCTTTATGATGTTTACGTTGTTATGTTTTTCTGCATTCAATTAGAAAATGGTTCGTTGTATTGTAGTTGATTCATCCTGCACTTTGGTTTTGTTTCATTTATTTGTTTTAAAAATATCAAATCATTATCGGTTATTTTAATTCCGAAATTTAATTTATTTGGAAATGCTTGTTTGAAATCAAGTATCTATTCCTATATAATAATAATAATAATAATAATAATAATAATAATAATAAATGAATTGGAAACCAGAGGAAGAATTGAGACCATTCAGTCAACAGCATTGTTGAAATCGGCTAGAATACTCAGAAGAGTCCTGGAGACCTGAGGAGACTCAGATTCCTGTGAAGACCATCAGCTAACGCTAATAATAATAATAATAATATAATAATAATAATAATAATAATAATAGAACAGCAGCCACTAACCATAACTGCAACATATGGGCCATTAGAAACATGGCAAAAACTAGAAAACAGAAATGGGAGGAAACAACAATATGATTATTTAAGCTGCAAACTGGAAATATTGCACACAAGACCAGAACCTGTCTAAGAAAGGGGAACTTAAGAGAGAAACTGAATCTCTAAGAATAGCAGCACAAAATACCACTCTGGGATATACAAACGGATTACCCAATCCGGGCAGAAGACCATACCCAGTGCTAATCAACAAGAAAAAAGGAACCTATAATCTATTAGATTTTGCCATTCTGGCAGACCACTGATTAAAAATGAAAGAAAACGAAAAGATATACACATATTTAAACTTAGCTAGAGAATTGAAAAAAAAAAATAAAGAAAAAGAGGAACAGGTTGATGAAGGTGATACTAATTGTTTTTCGTGCACTTGGAACGGCCCCAAAAAGTTTGGAAAAGAAACTGGAGGAATTGGAAATTAGAGAAAGATTCGAGATTATCCAGACAACAGCTTTGTTGAGATAGACTAGAACATTCATTGGAGTCCTAGAGTCATGAAGAGACTTGCTGTCACTCATACTCAAGTGAAAGAACACCAGTAAAGGTTGGTGTGAAAATCCGCGAGGAATAATAATAATAATAATAATAATAATAATATAATAATAATAATAAAGGTGGAAGAGGTCTTGTCAACATAGAGAACTGTGTAGATGCCATAATCCAAGGACTCAAGAATGCACAAAAAGTGCAAAGAAAAATTACTTATGGCCGCTAGTAACAGCAGATGCAACATATAGATAAACGGAAATGGTAAGAAAACAATTACATGGATACTTCATAGATTGGGGAGATAACCGAGTCATTAATAATTGCTGCACAAAATGTCATAAAATTGATAAAACACAACAAGAATAACAAATATAGAGTGTGTGAGACAGAAATAGGTCACTAAAACATAAGTAAATGCAACAAACTAGCACAACAAGAATATAAGTCTAGACACGATTGGGTTGGATAGGTTATCCGCTGGGAAATGTGCAAGAAACTACATTTGACCATACAAAAATGGTATATGCATCAACTAGAATCAGTTCTTGAGAAGAAAACACATAGTATTATCTGGGACTTTGAGATAAAGACGGACCGCCTTGTCCCAGCCAGAATACCACACCTAGTATCGATTAACAAGAAAAAGAGAACTTGTCAACTGGTAGATTTTGCAGTTCCAGCAGATCACAAGGTGAAGATGAAGAAAACGAAAGATAGGCAAATACCTGGACATAGCTGGAGAATTGATAAAGCAATGGAATATGAGGCTGAAATTGATACCTATTGTAGTTAGTTTACTTGGAATGGTAAACGTTTAGAAAATAGACTGGTGCTATTGGAAATCAGAGGAAATCTAAACAGCAACATTGTTGAAATCAGCTAGTATACTCAGAAGAGTTCTGTAGATCTGCGGAGATTTTGTCAGTCAGACAATCATCATCTAACGCGGATGTGAAAAACCCACGAGGAGTGAAAAAAATAAAAATAAATGAGAAGTAGTATCGGCTTTCTTCGATCTTATAGCTTGTCTTATTCACAGATAACTTACTTTTTTCCTTTTGTTTTCTTACTTGTTTATTTCTTTGTCATCTCTAGTGTCTTCCTTTTAATTTCTTCCTTTCCTCTCATTTTAGTACTTTCTTTGTTCCTTTCTTTATTACGTCTAGTATTTGTATTTAATTCCTTCGTTCCTTCATTCCTTCCTTCCTTCTTTCTTTCTTTCTTTCTTTCTTTCTTTTTCTTTCAAGTACCAATCATACCAATCAAAATGAGTTTAATTCTCCCAATGTATTATGCCCAATATTTATTGCATTTCCTAAAGTAATACAATTATATGAAATTAATAGCTCTCCCCGACCACCATTCAAACTGAACTGATTTCTCCAGTGCATTTATAAGAAATCAGTGCCTTCGATATTGTCTTCAACTATTTGACTGTCGGTAATCACTCGAATCAAGTAGAATCGAAGTACTTATTATTTTAAAGCATATATATATATATATATATATATATATATATATATATATATATATATATATATATATATAAAATTTACATTTTGAAAAAACATATGATGTTTGTTATGTTTTTTCAAAATGTTAAAATTTTATACTGTCGGATTAATTTCATCTATTTTTCACACACACACACACACACACACACACACACACACATATACATTATATATATATATATATATATATATATATATATATATATATATATATATATACACTAGAAAAGACGTGACCTGTTGGTCAACATAAATTGTTGAAAAGAAAACAGGATAATATTATTTCGTCAATTTAAAAGTTATGAGATTAATATGGTTGTTGACGAGCAATCTGTCATTTTGTAAAAATCTGTATTTTACAAAACAAATTTACCCCGCTCCGTTTAAAAAAATCTACCAAATTTTAATGAAATTTTTTATGATGCATCAGTTATTTATTCAGAACTTTCTGATTTTTTTTCAGGTCACTTAACTTTGACCCCCTCCTTTTATTTTTGGGGTGCAAAATATCGGTGGGCTTATATATGATTGATACTAATTTTTGCATAAAATAAAAAAAGACCAAAGGTGTGAATAGAAGAAAATAAAATTTAACGATACTATAGAAAATAAGTATCATAAATCAGAAAATAAAATGAAAATAAAAACTAAAAAAATAATTTTGGAGATTTTTTACTCATTTCGATAATTATTAATTGTCTATTATCTTATACAAGAAAATTACACATCAATATTTGTTCTTTTAAAGGGGGTTGCTAAATTTTCAATAGAGTTTTGACAAAAAATTATTAGAGATTGATACTAAAGTAAGGTAGTTATTAAAGAAATATGTTTTTAGAACCTGAGAATATCACATTTTAAACTTAATATCATGATACCCATATTTAAAATGAATTTTATATATTAATTTATCATAGCAGAAATACCTAATTAAATCAGAAAGTTTTGAAATAAAATAACTGATACATAATAAATTCATTCATTGATAAATCAATACCGAAAATTTCATTAAAATCGGATAGTTCCCCGATTTTTGGTATTTTTTTCCAATCGAGAGTGTTAGATTTATTTTGTAAACACATATTTTACAACAACTCACAGAGACCATCTTAAGATATATTTGATCAAAAGTGACCGAAAAAAGTTTTTAAATGTATTAAGAATAAATTACATGAGTAATTTTATTTTATTTTTTTATTTTTTTTTTTTTTTTTTACTGATGCTTATTATGTTACTACTTTCGACTTAGACAAAAATTATCTAAATAATCGATTTAATTAATTTTAATTTGTTTTTAAAATGAAAAGCAGACGAAAAAATGGGTATTCATAATTGCTTAAAAATTTGTTGCTGTGCAATACTGTGATACAAACTTTAAACCAATCTATCTAAAGCTAATTTCTTAAAATGATATATTGTTACGATTAGTTTAACATTTAAACAACTGATTGTGGAAAAATGGCATTTTCCACTTAGGAAAAAATTCATGATAGTCAAATTTACCTTCATCATGTCCTTTGATATTTTTTAAATTTGTAAAAATTCACATGTTTGATCACAAAGTCATTAACGGTATCTATATTTTTCATTTAGAAGAATTTTTGTATTTTTATCTTTCACAAATATAAATGATATAGATAGACTTTTGTATTAAATCTGTATTATTTTTAAAATTACTTTCATTCATGATAAAAATAAGTGTGAAGTATGAGAATAAACTCAGGAGACCTGTTAATAAGGCTTTAATGGCGAATAAAAGACCACATAACTCTACAAAGGAGAACGGTAGTAAGGGGGGTTAACTCCGAAGGGTCAAAGGGAGATAAGTTCAGAGTTCAGAGGGCAGGGTAATATAGGAATACTACATTCTCCCCTACTATTAAATTTTACATTTCACAATTGCGAGTGGGCTTTCTCCATTCTCTTACAGGTCGTCTCTGATGGTCAGCAGGAGTGTTCAGTACCGAAGTATAGGAACATTTGGTGATGAGAGTTCTGAGGAATAATCAGATTCCTCTATATGGGATTTCTTGTTCCCCTGATTTCAGTTCCATCAGATACTAGTTTATGGCCCGTGGTATCAACCTTTTCCGAAGTGAGTAGGCCTGAACTTTGAATGGCTGAATCAGTCTCCTTTTCAAGGTCAGTTGGTGATTAGTAGCCGATTGGGGCTAAATCTCGTACTGAGACAGTATCTTCACGTCCATTAGCATGCCGTACGTGTGCGTATTGAGGGTTTTGCCTCAAGTAACTCCACTTCATCAACCAGGGTTCATATTTACTGGCACGAACATGACGGCGTAATGACTGGTCCGGTACCGATAGCCAGCTTGGTAATGAATGTCCACTGGGAGATCGACGTTGATACGCGAAGAGTCTTTCATGTTGTGTGGCGGTTGTGGCTACACACAGTAAGGATCTGATCGAGTGTAATACTTCAGGTAGTACTTGTTTCCCACTGTGCTTCACGTAGGCTTTTGATGCTACTGCCAGTGTGGTATGCTTCCAGATGATGCCATTGTATCGTTCACATTGACCATTCCTCGCGGATTATACGGCGTCGTTCGGCTAGCCGCTATACCTAGTTTCTGTCAGGTACTCCTTTAGTTCCTTAGATAGAAATGCGAGTCCTCGGTCAGAGTGCAAGACCACTACACATTAGAGTCAAAGAACACTTACACACAAGTATCCACATTCGCGAACACTTAATTGAATGCAACAACACAGAGAGAAATATAACAGTCAATATAGAGGCCTGGGAGGGAAATCTAGATGACCTCCGAATTAAGGAGGCCTTGCTAAAGCTAGATTACACCCAGGGATCAATACAGGACCGAACTCAGCGCAGAGTTCATAATACAATAAACCACAACCAACGCGCTACACGTAACTGTATATTCACACACGCACGAAACAACATATCACATGCACAATGGAGAATTCTTAATGATAAATCTGCAACGAGAAGACTAATGTGAAACATGTACCCACATCTATAGTCCAGCAAACTCCACACACAAACACACAAGCCATTGCACACTAGTTGTTAACTAATAAGATTTACTCTACTTGATGAATTTAACTATTTTAGCCTTTTTATATCTAACAACACACATACAAATACATACACACATATGGGCAAAGTAAATATGAAAGAATTTAAAAAATAAATTAGATTAAATTTAATATAGAATGTAATAAACAAATAAATAATAATAATAATAATAATAATAATAATAAAATGAATAATAAGCTATATTACATCCAACACAAATTTATAAATCCCATGGCCACCAAACACCAAATACGCTCTTTCATAGACACATACGCACGTGGATACGGTCATTCATACGCACACGCGCGCGTGGATCGTCATAACGTCACAGTCTACACGCATTTTCATGCACACGCGCATGACAATATACGCACACGTACAACAAAAAAGCGCATTCACGTAAACATGCAACACGAGAATACACGTTTTGATAAAATACTATCTGTAACATTATCAAAAAAATTAATTAACTAAAATGCCATAACAAGACGACAACTACTTCATTTCCAGTGTTCTTCTGAAGAAGAGATTTTATCTCGAAATATTAATATCAAGATAAATCACAGTTTACAAACAAACACCATTGTTACCTTATTTTTCTCTTACACCTGCATTGTGATAGCCTTCAAAATCAACCTCTAAACCAATATATACACAATGCTTCAAGCAAATTATAAACCCTTTTATTTATATAATATATATATAATATATATATATATATATATATATATATAATTTAAACCTACCTGCTAAGATAACATCTATCTTAATATTTTTGGGATGTTTGTTTATTTTTAGAAGCATGTTGAATAAAGTATGTATTAATATTCATATTTTTGCTTGGAGCAATTACAATGCGCATATCGCATAAAATTCGATAATTATAAAGATAAATAATATTGACAAGTGAATTCCGCCAAATTACTCGGTGTGTAGAACATCGTACAGCAGCTGTTTCGACTTATTAAGTCTCATCAGCAATGATACTAACGATCTCCCTCCGACAGAATCGAAACCGGGACTTCAGTAGGATAGTCAGAAACTATACTGCCTCGGCCACCGATACAGCACCGAGGAATTCCTGCGAAATTAACCTGTCAATGATACTGAGACGTCTCTACCATATGAACGCTAAGTGAACAACAAACACGGTGCTTTATGCTCTTCGGCGAAGGAAATAAGATTTTGGGATGTTTATTTATTTTTGAAGCATTGTTGAAAAAGTATATATTAATATTTATATTTTTGCTTGAAGGCAATTACAATGCTCGGTGCTGTATCGGTGGCCGAGGCAGTATAGTTTCTGACTATTCTACTGAAGTCCCGTTTCGATTTCTGTCGGAGGGAGATCGTTAGTATACATTACTGATGAGACTAATAAAGTCAAACAGCTGCTGTACGATGTTCTACACACCAAGTAATTATTTGCGGGATTCACTTGTCAATATTATTTATCTTCTATAATTATCGAATTTTATGCGATATGCACATTGTAATTGCCTTCAGCAAAATATAAATATTAATATCTATCTTAAGTTTTTGAACAGTTCCTTTATGATGTTTACGTTTTGTATGTTTTTTCTGCATTCAATTAGAAAATGGTTCGTTGTATTGTAGTTGATTCATCCTGCACTTTGGTTTGTTTCATTTATTTGTTTAAAAATATCAAATCATTATCGGTTATTTTAATTCCGAAATTTAATTTATTTGGAAATGCTTGTTGAAATCAAGTATCTATTCCTATATAATAATAATAATAATAATAATAAATATAATATAATAATAATAATGAATTGGAAACCAGAGAGGAATTGAGACATTCAGTCAACAGCATTGTTGAAATCGGCTAGAATACTCAGAAGAGTCTGGAGACCTGAGGAGACTCAGATTCCTGTGAAGACCATCAGCTAACGCTAATAATAATAATAATAATAATAATAATAATAATAATAATTAATATAGAACAGCAGCCACTAACCATAACTGCAACATATGGGCCATTAGAAACATGGCAAAAACTAGAAAACAGAAATGGAGGAAACAACAATATGATTTTTCAAGCTGCAAACTGAATATTGCACACAAGACCAGAACCTGTCTAAGAAAGGGGAACTTAGAGAGGAACTGAATCTCTAAGAATAGCAGCACAAAATACCACTCTGGGATATACAAACGGATTACCCAATCCCGGGCAGAAGACCATAACCCAGTGCTAATCAAACAGAAAAAAGGAACCTATAATCTATTAGATTTTGCCATTCTGGCAGACCACTGATAAAAATGAAAGAAACGAAAGATATACACATATTTAAACTTAGCTAGAGAATTGAAAAAAAAAAATAAAGAAAAAGAGGAACAGGTTGATGAAGGTGATACTAATGTTTTTCGTGCACTTGGAACGGCCCCAAAAAGTTTGGAAAAGAAACTGAGAATTGGAAATTAGAGAAATTCGAGATTATCCAGACAACAGCTTTGTTGAGATAGACTAGAACATCATTGGAGTCCTAGAGTCATGAAGAGACTTGCTGTCACTCATACTCAAGTGAAAAACACCAGTAAAGGTTGGTGTGAAAATCCGCGAGGATAATAATAATAATAATAATAATATATATAATAAATAATAATAATAAAGTGGAAGAGGTCTTGTCAAATAGAAACTGTGTAGATGCCATAATCCAAGGACTCCAGAATGCACAAAAAGTGCAAAGAGAAAATTACTTATGGCCGCTAGTAACAGCAGATGCAACATATAGAATAACGGAAATGGTAAGAAAACAATTACATGGATACTTCATAGATTGGGAGATAAACCGAGTCATTAATAATTGCTGCACAAAAATGTCATAAAATTGATAAAACACAACAAGAATAACAAATATAGAGTGTGTGAGACAGAATAGGTCACTAAACATAAGTAAATGCAACAAACTAGCACAACAAGAATATAAGTCTAGACACGATTGGGTTGGATAGGTTATCCGCTGGAAATGTGCAAGAAACTACATTTTGACCATACAAAAATGGTATATGCATCAACTAGAATCAGTTCTTGAGAGAAAAACACATATATTTATCTGGGACTTTAGTAAAGACGGACCGCCTTGTCCCAGCCAGAATACCACACCTAGTATCGATTAACAAGAAAAGAGAACTTGTCAACTGGTAGATTTTGCAGTTCCAGCAGATCACAAGGTGAAGATGAAAGAAAACGAAAAGATAGCAAATACCTGGACATTGCTGGAGAAATGATAAAGCAATGGAATATGAGGCTGAAATGATACTATTGTAGTTAGTTTACTTGGAATGGTAAACGTTTAGAAATAGACTGGTGCTATTGAAATCAGAGAGAAATCTAAACAGCAACATTGTTTAAATCAGCTAGTATACTCAGAAGAGTTCTGTAGATCTGCGGAGATTTGTTGTCAGTCAGACAATCATCATCTAACCGGATGTGAAAAACCCACGAGGAGTGAAAAAATAAAAATAATGAGAAGTAGTACGGCTTTCTTCGATCTTATAGCTTGTCTTATTCACAGATAACTTACTTTTTCCTTTTGTTTTCTTACTTGTTTATTTCTTTGTCATCTCTAGTGTCTTCCTTTTAATTTCTTCCTTTCCTCTCAATTTTAGTACTTTCTTTGTTCCTTTCTTATATCGTCTAGTATTTGTATTTAATTCCTTCGTTCTTCATTCCTTCCTTCCTTCTTTCTTTCTTTCTTTCTTTCTTTCTTTTTTTTCAAGTACCAATCATACCAATCAAAATGAGTTTAATTCTCCCAATGTTATTATGTGCCAATATTTATTGCATTTCCTAAATATATCAATTATATGAAATTAATAGCTCTCCCGACCACCATTCAAACTGAACTGATATTCTCCAGTGCATTTATAAAAATCAGTGCCTTCGATATTGTCTTCAACTATTTACTGTCGGTAATCACTCGAATCAATAGAATCGAAGTACTTATATTTTAAAGCATATTATTATATATATATATATATATATATATATATATATATATATATATATATATATATAAATTTAACATTTTGAAAAAACATATGATGTTTGTTATGTTTTTTCAAAATGTTAAATTTTATACTGTCGGATTAATTTCATCTATTTTTCACACACACACACACAACACATATTTATTTTGCCCATATGTGTGTATGTATGTGTATGTGTGTGTGTTAGATATAAAAAGGCTAAAATAGTTAAATTCATCAATATCTAGAGTAAATCTTATTAGTTAACAACTAGTGTGCAATGGCTTGTGTGTTTGTGTGTGGGGTTTGCTGGGCTATAGATGTGGGTGCGGGTTCGCATTAGTCTCGTTGTAATTGTTTCATTAAGAATTCTCTATTTAACTAAAAATGCCATAACAAGACGACAAACCAATATATACACAATGCTTCAAGCAAATTATAAAACTCTTTTATCTCAACGCCTGAGCCAGGATGAATTTGCCAAAGTCAAGGAACTGATGAAGCTATCGGAGAAACGCGCTAGGATCGGCTGCCAAATTAACTTCCTCAAACGCTGCAGGAAATACAACATAATTCCCAGCACAATTAGAAATATCCACCTACCAACTTGCTTCCAACTACCTAAACTTGAGCGGACACTGCACTACCTACACGCGTTCCTTACCAAGAAAATGATACAACACCTACATCTCACAAATACACATACAACGAGGCGCTAACAACACTATCAACAACAACAATACCCATACCACAAATTATAAACCAAATCTACCACTACAGCGTGGACCACGTAAAAAAACGCCTAAAACAAAAATTCCAATGGACTCAGAACAAACAACACCAACACAACGCACACCACAACCATACAAGAGAAACGAATGACTTTAAAGATGAGCCCCACAACACAATACTACAAAACTCAGCCACGTGTTACAGACTTGTCACACTCCCTAACTAGTGAAGAAAAAGAGCTACTTAGTCTAGGACCCAAGTTTATAGTCACTCAAAAAATAAATGACAAGCTACTACTGGACCTTGAGACGAATTTCTGCCGAACAGCATACCAACTAAAATGGCTAGCATTCATCAGCCAACCCCACTGCACCAACAAATAAAAACAACAACCCCACATACACATTAGATAACCCACTTTACCCATCTCCAACCAACCAAGTACTAGATTCGAAACTATCTAAACTCAAACAATCAATATTCTAGATCATAAAAGGAAACAAAAAAATAACACCTAACCTAAAAAACACTAAAAGAGAAGGAGTAAATTTACCTGCCCTCTGATAAAGGAAGAGAGTTCTGCGTAATCCCTCAGGATACGTACAACAACTTGGTATTCGAGCACATTAACAACAATGAACTTTATACAGAGGTCACAGATGTAACGCCCACCCAAATAGAAAGCCACATAAATACCGCATGGGCTGGAATCTGCAAAAATAGAAAACTCCCCAACAAATACAAGAACAACTTCACCAGTAAAAAGCACCCTACCAAGGTTTTACCATCTGATAAAAACACATAAAAACAGTTCAACGCCACAAATTAGACCAATAGTCTCCAGTGTGGAAGGACCATTATATAAAATATTATAGCTCCTTTCAAAAATACTGAAACCCATCTTAGCGACCCTCCCTGGACATGTCAGCAGCTCTGACGAAGTCATTCACAAACTGCAACTAACACAACCAAGTAAACTCGAAAACAACAAATACGCATTTAACTTGGTCGACCTGTTGACTGAACGCATAGCCTCATCCGGCCTATACGGCTACAACCTGACCCCTCCAGACATACACCAACTTCTATCAATAGTCGTAGACAACACATACTTCATATTTCACGAACGAACATATAAACAAATAAAGGGCCTGTCGATGGGATCCAGACTATCGGGTTTACTGGCTATCTCCTACATGGACAGACTTGAACGCCAAGCACTTAATAATTGACGCTGTTGCGCCTTCTTCACCAGATATATAGATGATATACTCATCCTCGCATCTTCCTGTGAAGAAGCCAATAAAATCACATCAACATTCAACAAACATAGACAAAAACATACGTTTCACCATAGAACATCCTGACTGCACAGGAGCATTATCACTGTTGGATATCCGACTTAAAGTATTAAACAAGGGTGAAATCCACACAGAGTTATACAGAAAATCGGCCAGCAGAGAATCGGCACTCCCCCTTGGTGCAAAGACTGGATATATAAAGAACGAGCTTGCCCGTATCCGGGACAAATGCAGCAGGAAACAGGTCCCGATCACACACACCAAACACTTTATGTCCATATTGAAAGCCAACGGTTACCCCGCTTCAGTCACAAAACAACTGAAGCAAACAGAATCCACAAAACACCATATCACATCCAATACCTGTTTTTTAAGGTTACCACACTTCAACGAGAGTATAACCGCAGCAATACGCAGAGCGATACGGAAGGAGAGCCTGGACATACGACTTGCCCATTACGGACCATCACTTCGGAGACAACTCTTCAAAAACCGCCATAAGGACACCACTAGTTGCACACTAGCAAACTGTCCCATCCGCGACACAGGTATGTGCCATGAAGTGAATGTGGTATACCGCACATAATGTAACAAATGCAACCAATTCTACATAAGTAGCACTATTAGAGCACTACACATTAGAGTCAAAGAACACTTACACACAAGTATCCACATTCCGCGAACACTTAATTGAATGCAACAACACAGAGAGAAATATAACAGTCAATATAGAGGCCTGGGAGGGAAATCTAGATGACCTCCGAATTAAGGAGGCCTTGCTAATAGCTAGATTACACCCAGGGATCAATAACAGGACCGAACTCAGCGCAGAGTTCATAATACAATAAACCCACAACCAACGCGTACACGTAACTGTATATTCACACACGCACGAAACACATATCCACATGCACAATGGAGAATTCTTAATGAAATAAATCTGCAACGAGAAGACTAATGTGAAACATGTACCCACATCTATAGTCCAGCAAACTCCACACACAAACACACAAGCCATTGCACACTAGTTGTTAACTAATAAGATTTACTCTACTTGATGAATTTAACTATTTTAGCCTTTTTATATCTAACACACACACATACAAATACATACACACATATGGGCAAAGTAAATATGAAAGAATTTAAAAAATAAATTAGATTAAATTTAATATAGATATGTAATAAACAAATAAATAATAATAATAATAATAATAATAATAATAAATGAATAAATAAGCTATATTACATCCAACACAAAATATTATACATCACCATGGCCACCAAACACAAATACGCTCTTTCATAAGCACATACGCACGTGGATACGGTCATTCATACGCACACGCGCGCGTGGATACGGTCATAACGTCACAGTCTACACGCATTTTCATGCACACGCGCATGACAATATACGCACACGTACAAACAAAAAAGCGCATTCACGTAAACATGCAACACGAGAATACAGTTTTGATAAAATACTATCTGTAACATTATCAAAAAAATTAATTTAACTAAAATGCCATAACAAGACGACAACTACTTCATTTCCAGTGTTCTTCTGAAGAAGAGATTTTATCTCGAAATATTAATATCAAGAATAAATCACAGTTTAACAAACAACACCATTGTTACCTTATTTTTTCTTTACACCTGCATTGTGATAGCCTTCAAAATCAACCTCTAAACCAATATATACACAATGCTTCAAGCAAATTATAAAACCCTTTTATATATATATATATATATATATATATATATATATATATATATATATATAATTTAAACCTACCTGCTTTAAGATAACATCTATCTTAATATTTTGGGATGTTTGTTTATTTTTAGAAGCATTGTTGAATAAAGTATGTATTAATATTCATATTTTTGCTTGAAGGCAATTACAATGCGCATATCGCATAAAATTCGATAATTATAGAAGATAAATAATATTGACAAGTGAATTCCGCAAATAATTACTCGGTGTGTAGAACATCGTACAGCAGCTGTTTCGACTTTATTAAGTCTCATCAGCAATGTATACTAACGATCTCCCTCCGACAGAAATCGAAACCGGGACTTCAGTAGGATAGTCAGAAACTATACTGCCTCGGCCACCGATACAGCACCGAGGAATTCCTGCGAAATTAACCTGTCAATGATACTGAGACGTCTCTACCATATGAACGCTAAGTGAACAACAAACACGGTGCTTTATGCTCTTCGGCGAAGGAAATAAGATTTTGGGATGTTTATTTATTTTTAGAAGCATTGTTGAAAAAGTATATATTAATATTTATATTTTTGCTTGAAGGCAATTACAATGCCTCGGTGCTGTATCGGTGGCCGAGGCAGTATAGTTTCTGACTATCCTACTGAAGTCCCGGTTTCGATTTCTGTCGGAGGGAGATCGTTAGTATACATTGCTGATGAGACTTAATAAAGTCGAAACAGCTGCTGTACGATGTTCTACACACCAAGTAATTATTTGCGGGATTCACTTGTCAATATTATTTATCTTCTATAATTATCGAATTTTATGCGATATGCACATTGTAATTGCCTTCAAGCAAAAATATAAATATTAATATCTATCTTAAGTTTTTGAACAGTTCCTTTATGATGTTTACGTTGTTATGTTTTTTCTGCATTCAATTAGAAAATGGTTCGTTGTATTGTAGTTGATTCATCCTGCACTTTGGTTTTGTTTCATTTATTTGTTTAAAAATATCAAATCATTATCGGTTATTTAATTCCGAAATTTAATTTATTTGGAAATGCTTGTTTGAAATCAAGTATCTATTCCTAATATAATAATAATAATAATAATAATAATAATAATAATAATAATAATAATGAATTGGAAACCAGAGGAAGAATTGAGACCATTCAGTCAACAGCATTGTTGAAATCGGCTAGAATACTCAGAAGAGTCCTGGAGACCTGAGGAGACTCAGATTCCTGTGAAAGACCATCAGCTAACGCTAATAATAATAATAATAATAATAATAATAATAATAATAATAATAATAATAGAACAGCAGCCACTAACCATAACTGCAACATATGGGCCATTAGAAACATGGCAAAAACTAGAAAACAGAAATGGGAGGAAACAA
>CM042141.1:1040721-1068221 GCA_023376005.1 Doryteuthis pealeii
TATCGGTGGGCTTATATATGATTGATACTAATTTTTGCATAAAATAAAAAAAGACCAAAGGTGTGAATAGAAGAAAATAAAATTTAACGATACTATAGAAAATAAGTATCATAAATCAGAAAATAAAATGAAAATAAAAACTAAAAAAAATAATTTTGGAGATTTTTTACTCATTTCGATAATTATTTAATTGTCTATTATCTTATACAAGAAAAATTACACATCAATATTTGTTCTGTTTAAAGGGGGTTGCTAAATTTTCAATAGAGTTTTTGACAAAAAAATTATTAGAGATTGATACTAAAGTAAGGTAGTTATTAAAGAAATATGTTTTTAGAACCTGAGAATATCACATTTTAAACTTAATATCATGATACCCATATTTTAAATGAATTTTATATATTAATTTATCATAGCAGAAATACCTAATTAAATCAGAAAGTTTTGAAATAAAATAACTGATACATAATAAAATTCATTCATTGATAAATCAATACCGAAAATTTCATTAAAATCGGATAGTTCCCCGATTTTTGGTATTTTTTTCCAATCGAGAGTGTTAGATTTATTTTGTAAACACATATTTTACAACAACTCACAGAGACCATCTTAAGATATATTTGATCAAAAGTGACCGAAAAAATAGTTTTAAATGTATTAAGAATAAATTACATGAGTAATATTATTTTTTATTTTTTTTATTTTTTTAATTTTTTTTTTTTACTGATGCTTATTATGTTACTACTTTTCGACTTAGACAAAAAATTATCTTAAATAATCGATTTAATTAATTTTAATTTGTTTTTAAAATGAAAAGCAGACGAAAAAATGGGTATTCATAATTGCTTAAAAATTTGTTGCTGTGCAATACTGTGATACAAACTTTAAACCAATCTATCTAAAAGCTAATTTCTTAAAATGATATATTGTTACGATTAGTTTAACAATTTAAACAACTGATTGTGGAAAATGGCATTTTCCACTTAGGAAAAAATTCATGATAGTCAAATTTACCTTCATCATGTCCTTTGATATTTTTTTAAATTTGTAAAAATTCACATGTTTGATCACAAAGTCATTAACGGTATCTATATTTTTCATTTAGAAGAATTTTTTGTATTTTTATCTTTCACAAAATATAAATGAATATAGATAGACTTTTGTATTAAATCTGTATTATTTTTAAAATTACTTTCATTCATGATAAAAATAAGTGTGAAGTATGAGAATAAACTCAGGAGACCTGTTAATAAGGCTTTAATGGCGAATAAAAGACCACATAACTCTACAAAGGAGAACGGTAGTAAGGGGGGTTAACTCCGAAGGGTCAAAGGGAGATAAGTTCAGAGTTCAGAGGGCAGGGAGTAATATAGAATACTACATTCTCCCCTACTATTAAATTTTACATTTCACAATTGCGAGTGGGCTTTCTCCATTCTCTTACAGGTCGTCTCTGATGGTCAGCAGGAGTGTTCAGTACCGAAAGTATAGGAACATTTGGTGATGAGAGTTCTGAGGAATAATCAGATTCCTCTATATGGGGATTTCTTGTTCCCCTGATTTCAGTTCCATCAGATACTAGTTTATGGCCCGTGGTATCAACCTTTTCCGAAGTGAGTAGGCCTGAACTTTGAATGGCTGAATCAGTCTCCTTTTCAAGGTCAGTTGGTGATTAGTAGCCGATTGGGGCTAAATCTCGTACTGAGACAGTATCTTCACGTCCATTAGCATGCCGTACGTGTGCGTATTGAGGGTTTGCCTCAAGTAACTCCACTTCATCAACCAGGGGTTCATATTTACTGGCACGAACATGACGGCGTAATGACTGGTCCCGGTACCGATAGCCAGCTTGGTAATGAATGTCCACTGGGAGATCGACGTTGATACGCGAAGAGTCTTTCATGTTGTGTGGCGGTTGTGGCTACACACAGTAAGGATCTGATCGAGTGTAATACTTCAGGTAGTACTTGTTCCCACTGTGCTTCACGTAGGCCTTTTGATGCTACTGCCAGTGTGGTATGCTTCCAGATGATGCCATTGTATCGTTCACATTGACCATTTCCTCGCAGATTATACGGCGTCGTTCGGCTAGCCGCTATACCTAGTTCTGTCAGGTACTCCTTTAGTTCCTTAGATAGAAATGCGAGTCCTCGGTCAGAGTGCATGTATGCTGGCGTTCCAAACACTGCAAACAATTGGTTAAGACAACCAATAATTGTTTCCGCTGTCATGTTAGTACATGGGAAGGCAAACGGGAAACGAGAATACTCATGTACTACTGTCAGTAAGTAGCGGTTCCTAGAAGCAGAAGGTAATGGTCCTTTGAAGTCCATGCTGATCCGTTCCATAGGCTGTGTGGCTTTTATAAGATGGGACGCCTCCGGAGTGTAGAATCTCGGTTTAAATCGAGCACATATAGGACACTCTGCATATATTTTCTTGATTTCTTCTATAGAGTAAGGTAGATTTCTTACTCTAAGGAAGTGAGCCAGTCTTGTTATTCCTGGATGGCAAAGACGATTGTGGAGATCTGCCAACTTTTCCTTGTTAATAATAGCTCCACAATATGCTCTTGAGAGTGTGTCGGCTGGGATGTTATTTTTGCCTGGTCGATACATTATGTCGTACTCATAGCATCCCAATTCCATCCTCCATCGTTGGATCTTATTATTCTTTATTTTTCCCAATCTCTTTGAGTGGAACATAAATTGGACGGCTTGTTGATCAATGACGATCGTAAATCTTCGTCCAGCCAGGTAGTGGGACCACTTTTCACTGCTTCTATTATTGCATAGGCCTCCTTTTCGACCGATGAGTGTTTGCGTTCCGTGGGCGTCAGTGTCCGTGAAAAGAACGCGACAGGGCGACCAGCTTGATTCAAGGTAGCGGCAATGGCAGTATTTGAAGCATTCGTTTCCACCACCAAGGGTATGGTTTTGTCGATGGAATGCAAAAGAGCCTTTCCAATCTCCTCCTTGAAGGTACTGAAAGCTTTCTCTGCTTCCTTGCTGAGAGGAAACGTATCTGCTGTCACCAGTGGTCTAATTTTGTCTGAGAACTTGTGGATCCACTGGGAGTAGTAAGAGAATAGTCCAACTACTCGACGTAAGGAGGTTTTATCCTTTGGGACTGGCAGTTCTTTTAAGGGTTGTAGTCTATCTGCGTCGGGTTTTAGTGACCCATGGGTGATGGTATAGCCCAGGAAATCGACTGACTCAGTTGAAATAATCGATTTATTTTCGTTGAATGTTAGGTTGTACTGCTTCGCACTTTCCCGGAATCGCTCCAAATTCCCATCATGTTCCACTTGTGTCTTCCCTGCAACAATGATGTTGTCCACATAGGCGTAGGTTCAACCGAGTTTATGCTTCTTTATAATGTTGTCTATAGTTCTTTGGAAGCAGGCTACCCCATTAGTGACTCCAAATGGAACTGTGCAACACTGATAGAGCTTACCATTAGCTTCAAAAGCTGTGTATGGTTTCTCTTCATTTCTGATGGGTATTTGGTGGTAGGCGCTCTTCAGGTCCCAAGAATTAAAATATCTGAAACCAGAAACCTTGTAAACCAGAGCATCTATTCTTGGAAGTGGATAGGCATCGAGGCGGGTGAACCTGTTGATTGTCTGGCTGTAATCTACAAATAGTCTTTTCCGTTGACGTTCATTGGCTATGATTAGGAGATGGGGCCTCCAGGGAGACGTGCTTTCCTCGATAACTCCCTCCATCATCATCTCAATCTCGGACTGTACAAACTGTTTGTCATCATTTCCGAGTCTACGTGATTTAATGGCTATAGGCTTTCAGTCTGGAGTCAGATTGGAAAACAACAATGGCATGTCCAATCAAACAGTCGCAACGCTGCAAGAAGACGAATTAGAAATATGAAGGCCCTTCCTGGCGCCCCCGAATACAAATGATACCTCAGAGTGTTGATTCATAAAGTCAGTATCACATCACAGCACAGGTCTTCCAACACTGAGAGTCTAGTGTTGGGATATATGCCTCACCCAAGAGGTTTATTTCCACTGTACAGAGTCCTTTTATGGGAGAATTTAATGATGACGAAGCCATGGATACGTTTCCAGTAGCAGAGACCATCTTTAGTTTTCGTTTCTTAACATATTTAAACGAAATAAACGACCCCGAACTTCCTGTATCGGCTAGGGCCACAGCCTCCTCGTTATCAACCAACACAATCACCGTGGCTCGTTTTAGCAGTTCCGAAGAAGCTGAAATAATAGTAGCGAGAGTTGTAGTAGTAGCGGTCGGCAACATCGCCGCTGACGTGGGTGACTGCATTGTTTGACATGCCTTCAAAAAATGACCCCTCCTCCTACATTTAAAACAAGTAGCCTCTTTAGCAGGACAGTATTTACGTTCGTGACGGTAACCAGTACAATAAGGACACTTACTTTTAAAAGTTTTCGGTTGTGTAATTGCACATGTACATGGAGGATCTTCTTCTCTCACCGTTATGGAATTAATGGGCGGCATCTGTTGGTGTGTGTATGACTCCGACTGTTTTGGGGCGATGTCCATGGCTCTGGCTTGGTCAACGGCTGTAGTCAAGTCTAATGTTTTCCAGTAGACGTTGCCTCATAGTTTGTGACCGTAATCCCCTGATGAAAACATCTCTAATACAATAATCTCGGTTCTGTATAGCGCTTACCGCTTTAAAATTGCATTCTTTTCCGAGTAGTTGGAGATGTCTCACATAATCCACTATCGATTCATCCTCTTTTTGGCACCTACTGGCTAGTTCGTGTCTCGCATACACCTCGTTCTTTGGCTTGATGTACAAGTCCTTCAGAAGATTCAGAGCTGTCTCATATTTGTCGCATTCCGCTATGTACTTATATACTGACGGAGAGACAAATGTAATCAAGGCATCGAGTTTGTCAGTATCACTTGCCTGGGTAGATCGACGTATCAGCGCTGCAAAGGTTCGGTACCAATGCTTAAAGTCCCTATCCGCTGAGGGTGAGTTCGGTGAAACGTCCAGGCGTTCTAGTTTGAGGAATTTGTCCATTTTTAATGTTTGACTAGTTCCTCGTAATCTTATTCGCCATTAAATTGAAGTATGAGAATAAACTCAGGAGACCTGTTAATAAGGCTTTAATGGCGAATAAAAGATCACATAACTCTACAAAGGAGAACGATAGTAAGTGGGGGGCGGGGTTAACCCTGAAGGGTCAAAGGGAGATAAGTTCAGAGTTCAGAGGGCAGGGAGTAATATAGAATACTACAAAGTGTTTTTAGATAATTGTGATCAAAAGTTAGTTTGCAAAGCGAATTAGATTAAAAATAATAGATACAATAAGAGTTTAATAGAGAGAGGAATGGAAATTGATAGATTAGAAGATAAGACAGAGATGGGTTGCTTTGTGAGTTAATTACAAATTACTGCTAATTAAAACAATGAAAATTAATTATTTTTTCAAACATTAAGTAAACCCACAAATAAGGAATAAGTTAGTATTTAATTTTATTGATTAAACTTAACAGGAAAAAATCCTTTACGTATTTGTAGTGAGAGAGGAGACCTACCTCGTGCAACACGGCGTGACAGAGAGAGTGGCGGGCGTGAAGACTTGCCGTATTCTCGAAGGAAGCAGGCTAGGCTTTGCCTAGCGTGTAGGACTGATCTAGAGTCGAGCCCACTTCCTTCAGAATGTGAGAGCTGTGGACGATCAGTGAAATAAGAAATAGCATAGTGGCCCGGATGTAGGTGGTCGCACCGTGCTGACGAGTGTCGCACATGCTGCACGGACAATTATGAGTGAGGAGCCCGGATGTGGTGAAATTGAGGTGTATTTAAAGGACTTATTCTCACAGACCAGGTCTCCTTTAAAACTTCTGCATTTAGGTTCAAGGTTTAAAAACAACAACATTGGAAACTATTGGATACCGCTAATGTTTTGAATGATTCATAGAATTCTTTATTTTGAACTAAAATATGATGAGAGATAACATAAAAGAAAAACTAAAATTGAATCCCGCCAATGAACCAGCTCACTCGATGACGTTTTTTTAGATTTCGTTCGCTAGTTATTAATTTTCACTTTTTTTATTGTCAGCCTCTCATTTTACGTATTTCAGAATGGAAGAATCCATTATAATTTTTAGGTTATGCAAATGAGTAAGTTCACGCCAAAAGGTGTGTCCTGAGTATGACATTAAACTACATTAACTGGGGAGAATTCAATTCGGGATCTCTCAGGAGTGTGGATTACATTGTCCTTGCCATTACTCTCAGGTTTACTCTGATGCCAATTATTATTATTATTATTATTATTATTATTATTATTATTATTATTATTCACTCCTTTTGAGTTTTCACATCAGTGTTAGCTGATGGTCTTTCACTGGAGTCTGAGTGACAGCAAGTCTCCTCAGGTCTCCAAGCCTCTTCTGGGTATTCTGGCAGATTGCAACAGTGCAGTGTTCTGAATGGTTTCAATCTTTCCTTTGATTTCCAGACTTTCCAAACCCTTTTCCAATCCTTTTGGGACTGTTCCAAGTGCACCAACTACAATTGGTATCACTTTCACTTTCATATTCCATAACTTCTTCAGTTCTCTGGCAAGGTCCAGATATTTGTCCATTTTTTTCCATTTCCTCTAGCTTCCCCCTGTGATCTGCTGGAACTGCAAAATCCACAAGTTAACAAGTTCTTTCTTTTTTGTTTATCAACACTAGATCTGGTTTTCTTGCTGGGATAAGGTGATCCGTTTTTATTTCAAAGTCCCACAGAATTTTATGTGTTTCGTTCCCAAGAACAGATTCTGGTTTATGCATATACCATTTTGTTGTATGGTCAAAATTACATTTTTTGCATAATTCCCAGTGGATCATCTTCCTAACCCAGTCGTGTCTAGTTTTGTATTCTCGTTGTGCTAGTTTGCTAATTATTATTATTAGTAGTGCTTATTATTATTATTATTATTATTATTATTATTATTATTATCTATCTATTTCTTGAGAAGAGACTGACTTCGGCATTAAATAATCTAACAAGGTTTGATATGCCGCAAAAACAACTAGAATAAACCAAATAGATCTGTTTAAAAATTATTAATGCTTAATAGAAATGCTTTAAACCATGTAACTGCATACAAATTATTTGCATTAAGAGTAGTTAATTAAATCTGTAATTGTTTACAAAGGATTATTATTAGTTACTTGAAACCTTATAATTGTGAAAATTATTATTAATAATTTCGAAGTAGTAATAGACAAAGCTACTTGCAAAATGAAACCAAGTGAGTGTTATGTAATCGCTGCCCAGCACCTATATTTGTGGCTTTGTGCCAGACTTAGAAAAAAAACCTTTAGAAAAATGTACTACCGATTCTTTTATATTACTGGGTGGTCTTTGTAGAATCACCGAAAAAGGAGTTAGAGAGATAACATCTTTTAACGAGAGAAAGGAGACGATAAGTCTATGTTTAACGAAAAAATAGGATTAGTGACTACAGAGAGCCTTTTGATCTTAGGCTTGTGAACTATGGTTGACCAGTGTCATTCGAAGGAATCGAATCTTCGATTAGATCCAGGGCCAGCTCGAACATTCTAGAGAAAGATCTTTCTGGAAAATGACTTTGAAATAGTATTTAAGAGACCCGTCAATAGAGTTAAGGGCAGTCTGCGATCGGAGAGAGTCGGAGGCAGTCGGTGATCGGAGAGAGTCAGAGCCAGTCAGAGAAGTCGTACGGAGTTTGGCAAACTGGTGTCGCTGAAGACAAAAAAAAGGAATGGCCTGTGATTGTTAAGAAAGGCTTGTCACCGAGAAGTTTAATAAGGGCTAAGTTGAATCCAGTTAAAATACACTTCTTATTAAGCGCAGATATTATTAGGGACTCTCTCTCTCTCTCAAAAGTTATAGTGAAGTTTTGAATATAATAAACTTCTGAAAAGTAAACATGGTATTATCATTCTTCTTTTAACTACGACGAGAAAATACTAGGGGAATCTTTTTATCAATGAAATTCCCCTGACCTCTGGATACCCGTTGAGACAAAGTCAATTGGCCGTAACGAAGGGCGCGCGGCGGGCGTAAAGCGATACTTCCTTGACCAAGAAGTGTGTGGAAGGATTTTGGGGCTAAAAGGCTGACTGCTAGATCGGTGTTTGTAAACAAACGACCATACGAATATACGATTAGATACCGGGAAAGAAACAACAAACCCATTACGCAACTTAGATCCCTATTTAGTGCCATGAAAGAAAAGGCGCTACGTTACATATTACGAATTGGTGCCGTAACGTTACATGAGACTGCATGAAAAATAATTATTAGTTACTTGAAACCATATAATTGATTAGAATACTTGAAACCGTATATTTGTGTGCAAATTTTTAGTATTAGATCGGACTATTTGAAACTATATAATTGTGTGCAGAGAAATTATTATTAAATATGAACAGTTACTTGAAACCATATAATTATTTCAATTATTAGTATTAGATAGCAGTCTTCTCTCTATAAAACAGACATCAGAAAAAGAGGGGGGTTACCTAGTACCTAAATAGGAGGGGACTTGCAGACTTATACAAAGTTAAAACCTAGATGTATTGCCCCCTCCTTTTTTTTCTCTTGGACAACAGTTCAAGATAGAGCAAACTACATGCCATACGATCACTTATCACCTGAAACCATGGATAGCAGTGTGGTGAATGTGAGACACGATGGACGAACCCAAAATGGGCCAACGGTGTATCTCACTAGATGCTGAGTGGATGAGCTCAAAGCGAGCCAACGGCCAAGATCAAACAGTTCAGTCAGGAAACTACTGCCTCTCATCTTGAGTTAACAAAACAGCCACCGAAAGGTATCGTTGACATCGAGCCAACCAAATCTATGTCAGCACACAAAAATATAAAATCATACAGCATCGCCGGTCCCGCTGATTCAGGTGCGCGTCCACGGGTTTGAGCTCTGGCCTGTGTCGAAAAACTGGCTACAGCGCCCCAACAATATCACACACACACGAACCACATCACACCCAGAGCAGAAAAACAAGACACATCCACTACCAACGTCGCAGCTCTGACCACAATATCTAAAAAGACAACCACAGAACCTAGGAATAAAACACACCTACTGAGGTGTAAACAAACCTTAAACTTAGCAACATTTAACGTCAGAACACTAAAAATGATAAACCAACTACCTGAGTTAACGGCGTCTGCAGCGGATAAATATATAGACATAATCTGCGTACAAGAGCATAGATTTGATCATAGCGAATTAGAAATAAAATATCACGAAACAGGTAATGGATGGATGTTTGTGTCGGCATCTGCGTGGAAGAACTCCACAAATGCCACAATAGGAGGAGTAGGAATGCTCCTATAAGAGCACTAAACAGTGTAGAAAAAATCCAACCAAGAATTATATACTCTACGTTTAATGGGAATCCCTACATGACAGTAGTCTCGTGCTAATGTCAGCGAAGAAACGGACATCGCAAAGTTCTATAATGAATTATCCTCCCTATGAAGACAGATTCCCAAACACAATGTCCTGGTCATTGGGGGTGAGATAAATGTGCAGATAGGCAAGAACGAGAACAATAGATACTGCTTACATAATATCCCAAATAGAAACGACGAACTCCTAGCTGAGTTCTCTCTTGAGAACAGGCTTGGATGCTTAAATACAAAATACCAAAAATGAAAAAGCAAACTATGGACCTACACATACCCAAACAATACAAAAACAAAAAGTAAATCAGTAAATCTGTACGATACGACTGGTTGACACTTGCTAACAGTGATATATGCAATCGCTACGCTGTGGCAGTAAGAAATAAATTCGATATCCTCCAGGAGGCATTTGAAAGCTTTACTCCAAACGAGGAGTACGAAAACTTTGTCAGTGCACACCTAGAAGCAGCAGCTGAGTGCGTACCGACCAAATTAAGAACCAAACACTCTGTCCCATGGGAGACAGAAGCAGTTAGAGAAAAGAGAAACAATATAAAAAAGCAGCCCAACGTAATAAACCAAACCCAACTAACACCAACCTACACAACGTTAAGAAAGACCTAACCAAAACATACAAAAAAGAACAAATAGAATACATCCAACTACAGATAAATAATATCAGACAATCGGTAGAAGACAGACAGTCGCGATTAGCATGGCAAACAGTAAATAAAATTAGTGTAGGAAAACTACCTCTAGATCAATTAAAGGCAATCAACCAAAAAGATAGACTTCAGAAATGGAAAGACCACTCCCAGAAACTTCTGGGGAACCTCCCTAAAATCATAGAAAATAATACCCAAACGATTATAGATAGACAACTAGACATCAAACTGGGGGATTTCACAACAGAAGAACTCAACGAAGTCTTAAAGAAGCTAAAAGGTAGACAAGCTACAGGTCTTGACGAAATACCCCCCGAGGTATGGAAGATGGAAAAATTCAATGACATACTGCTTATGCTATGTAATGCAGTATATAGACAAAATAGAATAGATGAATTGACGAAAGGCTGCATCCTCCCATTCCCCCAAAAAGGGAGACATCGGAATCGTTAAAAACTACTCTTATTGCTATTGCAGCCGAGATATATAATACCCTTCTCAATCGCATCCGACCCGAAATAGAGAAAATCCTTAGGAAAAACCAAAACGGATTCTGCAGAAATCGATCCACAACCTCTCAGATCCTGACTATTTGACGGATCATAGAAGGGGTTCGAGCAAATAATCTAGAGGCAACACTGTTATTCGTAGGTTTATCCAATGCATTTGATTCCATACACAGAGGGAAAATGGAACAAATACTACTAGCATACGGTCTCCCCAAAGAAACGGTTGCCGCTATAATGATGCTCTACAAAGTCACTAGAGCAATGGTACGCTCACCTGATGGCGACACAGACTTCATTGACATCGCCACTCGAGTCCTAAAGGAGATACATTAGCACCATATATATTTATTATATGCCTAGACTATGTACTCCGAACATAATTAGATACCGTAAAATAAAAAGGCTTCACACTAAGAAAGGTAAGAAGCAGGCGATAACTCACACAAACAGTCACAGATGCAGACTACGCCGATGAACTGGCACTTCTTGCAGATACACCAGCAAAGTTGGAGTCACTACTACAGAGCTTGGAGGGGGCAGCAAAGATGTGAACTCCGATAAAACTGAGTTCATGAGTTTCAAAAGAAAGGAGACATCTCCACACTTGACGGTAAGCCTGTTAAGCCAGTAGAACAATTCACATACCTAGGTAGTAATATCTCATCCACAGAAAGCGATGTTAATACACGAATAGGAAAAGCATTGTTATTCATATGGAAATCCGAACTCACTGACAAGTTAAAGTGACAATTCTTACAGGCTGTGGTTATATCAGTACTACTGTATGGCTGCCCCACTTGGACCCTATCAAAGCGATTTGAGAATAAGCTAGATGGGAGCTGCTCAAGAATGCTGCGTGCAGTCTTGAACAAGTCGTGGAAACAGCACCCCACAAGGAAGCAGCTGTATGGCCATCTGTCCCCCATCTCACAAACCATCCGAATAAGACGGACTACGCATGTAGGACACTGTTGGAGAAGAAAGGATGAGCTCATAAGCAACGTTCTCCTGTGGAAGCCAACACATGGACATGCTAAATGTGGCCCGACCAACTAGGACCTACATTGACCAACTATGCGAGGATGCTGATTGCTGCACAGTAGACCTCCCAGGGGAAATGAATAATAGGGAAGGTTGACGAGAGATTGTTATGGATATCCGTGCTACTTTCACGACATGATGAGGATAGTTAGTATTAGATAGGAATACGTGAAATAATATAAATGAGTATACATTGTTTGGATAGGATAGGAATACTTGATAGCTTGTACAAATAAATTATTACAGACAAATAAAAAGTGCAACTAAAATAATGGACTATTGAAAATATAGATAGTTATGATGCAATGAAATATTTACAAATGAATCAAATCTCAGCATTAAATAATCCATAAGGAGTTAATATGCCGTTAACCAATCAAGAAAATCAAATGAAATCAAACAGATGAGTCAAACGAGGGCATTAAATAACCAATAAAGGTTTGATATGCCAAAATTTTAAACAAAACAAAACAAAACCTATGTCAGAATCTCATGCAACTTGAGAGAGTACATTTGGATGAGAAAGTATGATTTTGTAATGTTACACACACACACACACACACACACACACACACACACACATACACACATACACACACACACACACACACATTACATACAGACGAGATCACAATTGAAAAATCTATAATAAAAGAGGTGAGGTCAAAAATTCGTCAAGACGTGTCAGTGCTAATTTGAAAAAATTGTAAAGCCAGTCTAGATAATTTAGGAATAGCAGACTTTTGGCGAAATACAGGAATGCAACACTTGTTTTGTTCTGAGTAACTTTTTCTCATTTCCTGAACTGAAAATAAATCTAAAAAATTAAGAGTGTTGATCACGTGGATGACATTAAAAGAAATACAACAGCTTCAATTCTATGTCTTTATTGTTTTTCTTTTAACAAACTTCGTACGCACTGATATTTATACATGCAAAATACATTCATATTGATTTGATTCGTGTATGTTTGTGGGAATCACAACATATAAAACCGGCACATAGAAGCAATATTCATATCAGCGCAAAGCGGTTAATATTAACTAACTTGGAGAATAGATAAATGCCCAGAAGTAATTTGCAACTAAGTATAATACTATATATTCTATTCACTGTCAGAGCGATTATGATCTAATTTCAGTCTATTAAAACGACTGAGAAAGGGAAATAACTCTAGCTGTAGATTTTCCTATCTTGAAATTTCAGTTTCAGTTGAGACGTATTTTAAATGCGTCAAATAAAAAGAAAGCCGTTTGAAAATTTAAGTAATAACTTAAAGGCTTTTAGGTAAGCATAGCATACGTTGAGTAATGTCAGTAAATAATCTTGTAATTAAAATCTGAAAAGAAAATCAGTCCAACATTGAAAGTGGAAAAGAAATGGAAATATTAATAACTTCTTCATAAAATAATAATAATCTTATTTTGATGGTGTTATTATTGTACAGGTATAATTGTTTTCCTTTTCTTTTCCATTATAATGTTTTAGTTTCCAATTGAAATGATGAGAAATAATGTTAAAATGCAAAATATATTATTGAACACTTTTTGCACGTTTACTTTCAAAATTAAACGAGGAAAACGGTAAGATTCTAAGGTGTACCAAAATCTACGGTAAACCAAATTCTTCCTAAGTGAGTAGTTTTTAAAAGAATCACCAGTATATGTGTGAGGGCACGTTTTGGATGAAAATTAACTCTACTGTTATTATTATTATTATTATTATTATTATTATTATTATTATTAGTAGTAGTAGTAGTAGCAGTAGCAGTAGTAGTTCTTTATTGAACTTACAATATTCATTTAAAAAATTTCCCAGTTTTGATTTTTTAAATTCATTTTCTTCTTTTCTTTTCTTTATTTATGTATAAATAGAATTTGAAAAATCCCCATAAACAAGTGTTTCGCATTTAACATAAATTCAAATTCGCCTACCTTTTTTCAGTGCATCCGTTGTCGCTCAGCAGAAACAGTTTTGTATCAGAGCCCAAATCCACAAACAACGAACATTTCTACCAAGGAAAAACTCGCTCAGTTGTTTCTTACGATATGCGAAGCTAAAATACGAATTAAGAGACACATTCCAGGCAGCTCTGTGAACCCAAATGTCTGATAAAAGAAACCGTTCTAAATTCAATCAATATTTATTATCTCACTTTTTATTTTAACCTCTTCTTCTTCTTCTTCTTCTTCTTCTTCTTCTTCTTCTTCTTCTTCTTCTTCTTCTTCTTCTTCTTCTTCTTCTTCTTCTTCTTCTTTTTGGTTTCCCCTCTCCACCCCCTCTCTACCTCGCTCTTCCAGTTCTTTTAATTTCTAATGTTGCAGTCTCTTGGGATGCATAAAAGTAAAGCTTCTGTTGAATTCCGGTTCCTGTCACGTGTCACTTACTTAAGAAACGATTGCTTGTCTGTCTCTACCAGCCCTCTATCGACGCTTCCATTACGTCACCTATAGTGAGGTTCTTTTTCTTCGGTACTAAATTCAATCTGCGTCTCTTTTCATTTCAGTACTTTCAATTTTGCTTTGGTTAGATTTCTTTCTTTTTTTTTATTAGATATTTATTTCACATGATTTCTTTCTTTTTTTTTTTTTTTACTTAATGCACTGTTTTTCGTTCTTCATGTTTTTTGGTGGATTTTTCATTGCATATATTCTTTCTATTTTAATTTTTTTCTTTCTTCACTTTTTCATTTCTTTCTTTCTTTTGTCAAATATTTATTTCTCATAATTTCTTTCTTTCTCGTCATCTTTTTCTTCTTTCAACATAGATTTATACAGCATTTGTCTCTTTATTTTAATCTTTTTTCCTCAAAGTTTCATTTCTTTGTTTCTTTCCTTGTGTTTTTTTCTTCTTCTAAATAGTTTTCCATGTCACTTTTTTTCTTTATGAAATTTCTTTCTTTCTCTATTTATTTGTAACATAATTTTTTTATTGCATTTAATCTTCTTATTCTAACTGTTTTCTTTTGTCGTTTTTTCATTTTTCTTTGTTTCGCTATTTATTTATCTATCTATTCCTATGTTCTTCTTCATCGTCATCGTCCTATTTTGTTCGTATTTCCTTGATTTTTTTACAAAAATCTTTCATTAACTCTAGTATTATTTGTATTATTCGGACTATTGTCCTCATCTTCATTGTTATCTGTACAACGTTTCGGCTGATGTACCCCCCGGATTTTTTTCCAGGTATTTCTTGTCGGACTCGGGACCCTTCTCGGACTCGGAAACCTTCTTGTCATCATCGGGAGCCATCACGGAACTTTTAACCTAAATTTTTATTGAGTCCACAATATCCTGTTCTCATTCCGCTAACCATATCTGGGGTACAGGTGTTAATCTGTATTAATTATTATTCTATGTTACTGCTGCTCCTGACCAAGATTGAACCAGCAGTCTAGAGATAGCTGTCACTTAGAACTCTTAACCTACCTCCATTATCCACTAGGCTATGTGTCAAATTGGACAATCCAGTGTGAATTTTGGGAACTTATAAACCTAATGTCTTGTTTTGCGTAGAATATCTACCTATTAACTTATGAATGATTTTTTACCTACATTCATATTGTTTTATTTTTAAAATCTTATCTCGCCTTTTTAATTATAGGTTCCCATATTGTGTTCATCTCTATACTTGGTCTACTTAAGAGATTACTATAGCCTATCATATGAGCTGATTCTTTGAGGCGTCTTCTCCTCCACTGTTCTTCCCTATGTATTATCTTAAATTTATCCCATAAGGGTAGATGGTTTCCCTTTTCATTCCATATATGGTCAGCCATACCCGACTTTTCTATTTCTCCTCGAACCACTGCTCTACGATGCTCTTCTAGTTTTACTATCAGTGGACAGCATGTTTCGCCTTTGGATACTTTGCCACAGCTGCATGGGATGGAATACACGAAATTCTTGGTCATCTATTCTTTTGGGGGCTTGACTCGGAGGAGATGTTTACGAAGAGTCGAGTCATTCCTGAATGTTGTCCTGATGTCATATGGATTACATATCTTTTGAACCTTTTCAGCCAAGCCTTTGACATAGGGCAGACAGACTGTGGTAAGTTTTCGGGTATCATCGTCTGTCTTGCGATCCAGATTTCTCGTAGCTGATTTTATGCTTTCAGGATAATTGTTGCGACAGAGGGCATCCCTTAAGCTGTCAATTTCCTTCTGATATACCTCGAGTCCGAGATAGTTCCCGGGTCCGAGAAGATTCCCGAGTCCGATAAGAAATACCTGAAGAAGGCCGGAGGGCACATCGGCCGAAACGCTGTACAGATAACAATGAAGATGAGGACAAAAGTCCGAATAATACAAATAATGCTAATTATCAAGACTCATCTAAAAAAAATAAAAATAACATTAACTCTATTGTCATCTTTTTCTTTTGGCCGTTTAATCTCTTAATTTTCTTTGTTTATTCATTTTATATTTCTTTCCCTTTATATTCTCATCATATTTATCATTTCATTATCGTCTTTTTCATATTTGTTCTTTCTTTTCTTTTGCATTGATTTAGAATCTACTAATTGACAAGATCTTTTTTCTTGTTAATTAAAATCATATCTAGCCTGTATTGGATGATCCATCTTTTATATAAAAATTCTAGCGAAATTCATGTCTTAATTTTTTTGGACAAACTAATTTTGCATGTACCATTTGTCAGAATGATCAAATTTTAATTTCTTGGGAAATTCCCTGTGGGTCCACTTCACCACCCAGTCATGCCAGCTATTGTACTTTTTGTGGTAGTTTACCGCATTCGCTTATGTGATTAACTGATTCACACAGATTATATTAGCCATTCTCATACATATTATTATTTTCACTCTTTTTGAGTTTTTCACATCAGGGTTAGCTGATGGTATTTCACTGGAGTCTAAGTGACAACAAGTCTCCTCAGGTCTCCAGGACTCTTCTGGGAATTCTAGCCGATTGCAGCAGTGCAGTAGTATGGGTGGTCTCAATTCTTTCTCTGATTTCTAGATCCTTCAGTCTTTTTTCCAAGTTTATTGGGACCGTTCCAAGCGCACCAACTACAATTGGTATCCCTTTCACTCTCATGTTCCACAGCCTTTTCAGATCTCTGGCAAGGTCCAGGTATTTGCCCATCTTTTCATTTTCTTTCATCTTTACCCTGTGATCTGCTGGAACTGCAAAGTCTAACAGTTGACAAGTTCTCTTTTTCTTTGTTAATCAATACTTGGTCTGTTCTCCTTGCTGGGATAAGGTGATCCGTCTTTATCTCAAAGACCCAGATTATGTTTTACGTTTCATTCTCAAGAAAAGATTCTGGTTTATGCATATACCATTTTGTTGTATGGTCAAAATTCAATTTTTGCATAATTCCCAATGAATCATCTTCCCAACCTAGTAGTACCAAGCTTCGTATTGTGCTAGTTTGCTACATTCGCTTAATACATAGTTTATAGTCTCATCTTTGTCACCACACAGCCTATATTTACTGTTTTGTTGTGTCTTATCAATTTTTACTCTGATATAATTTGTTCTTATAGCATTATTTTTTGCAGCAATTATTTATGATTCAGTTTCTCTCTTGAAGTGTCCTCTTCGTAACCTTGTCCAAGTCTTTTCCTAAGCAACTTCTCCAATTTGTCGTTTGAAGTATCCATATAATTGTTTTTCTTCCCATCTTTGTTTTCTAGTTTTCGTTGTTTTTCTGTTTGTCCATATGTTGAATCTGCTGTTATTAGCTGCCATAAGTAATCTGTCTTTGCTCTTTTTTGTCTATTCTTCGAGTCCTTGGTTGTGGCCTCTATGCAGTCCTCTATGTTGGCAAGACCTCTTTCATCTTCTTTTCTTGATACATATAGCATATCTATATCGTCTCTAGGGTGTAAAGCCTTGTGCATTGTCATTAATTTTCATGTCCTTTGAACAATCTCTCTGTTCTTCTTTTGTTCATTTTAAGAATGGCCCAGAGTATCTTATAATGGGGACGGGCCAGGTATTTATTCCTTTGATAAGATTTCTGCTGTTGAGCTTGGTATTATTATTATTATTATTATTATTATTCCACGAGAGTTTTTCACGCCGCCTTAACTGGTGGTTCACTAGTGTTGATTCTTAGTATGTTTTAAGGACACTTCTGAGTATTCTAACCTATCTTAATAATGTTTCCGATTTCCGATCCACGTAAACTATTTTCACAACCATCGGGGACCGTGCCAAGAGCACCAGTTACAATTGGAAATGTTGAAGTCTGAGTTATCTAACTAGATTTTTGTAAATACTTAGTTATGTTTCTTGTTTTTGTTGATGCTTTTGTGTAGTAATAAATATGGTGGTCAGTCTAACGTGTGTTGTCTAAATTAATATGGAGTTGTAAAGAAAACATTGGTAGCATAAAGCTATTTTCTTTCCTGTGACAGTGATAATCATTGTTCAACTTACGTTGAAGTACATTTGAGAGTAGAATGGCTTCATTCCTGAAACAGACCCCAATTTTACATGGTGAAGAATTCTCAACTGAATGGAGCCAAGACTTACAATTGTGAACACTATATACGAATTTACCTAAAGAAAAACATAGTCCGGCGGTATTTTATATCTGATTTTCATTGATTATTTAAAAAAAAATTGTAACATCTAAAAATTGCAAGGACAAATTTTTGGAGAAAACAGACAAGAATGAACATTTTCAAGATTAATAGACGTCCCTTTTCAGGGTCAACAAATTATGTCGAAAGTCTTTCATTTAAAACTAAGATAGCGAATTCTTTAAATTTATGATTTTTTCATTCAATATCTTACTATTCATTTTATCAATAAAAGTAACCCTTTCATTTGGTTCTTATTTAAATGCATGTTTAAATAAATAAAATATATGAAGTTACATTTCTGGATTAAATATAAAAAATAAAAAACGTAGGAAATTTTTATTGCAATTTACTGAAAATTTAAAAATTCTATTTCAAAATTTAAACGAAACGTTAGATACTTTTTTTTAAAAAGGACATTTTTAAAAAATAAACTATTATAAAGTTTATTTATCAAAAAGTAAAAATATAAAATCTATCTAATTTTTATTAAATTACATATCTCAGATTTTTCCTATTTGACTAATATTTGACTAATATATATTTTTCCTATTTGACTAATATATATTTTAAATGAAAAACTAAATATTTTTATTTAAGAAAACATTGTATAGAAAATTATTTTGTAAAATTATCTTAAGTTAAACACTAAAAGAAATTGAACATATAGGGATTACTTTCTTTCTGATCACGCGTAGATCTAAAAATACTAATACTGAAATGACATGCTTTTGCTTGTTTATATTTTCCGAGCCAAAAACTTCGTATATGTTATATAGAATTGATGTATTTTTTTTTTAAAAGTAAACATTAATTTTTTTGTTGATTTCATGTGATTGACAATTAAATGAGACAATTTTGTTTATAAATAGTTTCTGTGTATGTTAATTGATTCTTGGGAGATTTTAAAAATTGGAGATCGAGATTTTTGAACTTGTGATTAAAAATGGCCGATTTTGTCAAAATATGCGTTTTTTTTAAATCGAAAAAATTTTTAAAACTTTTATAACTTATTTGAATGGATAAATAGGCATTTTTTAATTGTAATTAATTTATGCTTTTATCTAGCAATTGAAGATTTATTTTTTCATGAAAGAATCTATTTAAATATCTTTAAACCGTTTTAGAATTAAATATAAAAAATCGTGCACCTGTTTTGGACGTCCCTAGTTTATTACTTTTTAATATATTTCCCGCCAAAATATAAGGTAGGGACATTTTCTATGGTTGGTTATATTTTATATTTTACTACATTACCATCAGCAGCAGAACCAGCTGTTAACAGCTCTAGAGATACAAATTGGTGATGTTTAACGACTTCCGTATAAAAGAAAGACATCAATTTTTAATTCAAAATTTATTTTCAATAGTTTTTTCATAAAGAGTATTAAAATTTAATCTCGTTATTTTTAGCTATATATTTTCAATACAATCTTTTATTTAATTAAATAAATACGCCTTTATCTACTGTCTACCAGTGAATGGGAGAATTTTTATTACATATAATTTTAAAATATCTAGAAATAGAAAATACAAAAGTAGACAAGTTGAAGTTTTAATATTACATTCCTTAGAAAATAAGCTAACGATTAAAAAAAAAAAAGAAGAAAAAAAACGAAATATTTTTTTTATATACGCGACTTAAATTTAACAATGTACGACGTCCTACTACCGACTTTACCAAAAGATCGATTTTTTTTTGTTTTACATAAATTTTGTCATCTTTCCAAAAATGTAAAAATCATTTTCAGAAAAAAAATTACAGAGAAACTTATTGTTCACTATTTTTCGTTAGTTTTTTTTTCGCGCATTCATCCAATGCGCGAAACAAAAACTAACGAAAAAATAAATAGCCTTTTTAATTTAGAGTAAACATATATTAAAAACTAGAAAACTGTGACCCGTTGTGTCACCTATTGAGCTCGCAGTAGATAATTCTGATGAGGAAAAAAGTGAATTAAAATCTTTTTTTAAATAATTAGGGCCGGAAAATTTTTAAGATTATTAAATTCATTTTCTAAGATGTTTTAGGAAGGGAACGTTTGACCTAATTTGAATTTAAATGGACTTGATTCTTGAAGTTCTATTGATAGCTAAGGTGTTGGGAACCGAAGTTGTAGAGATGGCTGGAAATTTGATGAAATATCCAGAATAATTCCTCTCTACTTACTTCACCAAAATTTTAATTGCCAAACAAAACTGCCGTGAAAAAAGTTTTAAAATGAAGTATACTTCTTCGGTTGTCAAATTAACAAAACAAAAGCCCTTAGGAAACAATTATTCATTTGCTCAGCTTTAGTATAATAATAGATGAAAGATCTTTTATTACTTCATATACCGAAAACTTTATTAGTTTATTTTTGTTGATTCTTTGAAGAATTTCTTGTGACCCCTCCTTTTTGCAAGGCACGTGAATTTGTACATCCCTATAAACTATGCAACAATGAAATGTACAATAAAAAAGGGATGGTAACCTATCGTCACTGGAATACAAAAATGTTCCTGCTGTTAATGATGAAGTGGAAACGATAAATTTTAATCATAACATGAATACCAATGAAAGAAATCTTATCGGGAAGGAAATAAAATGAATCCCACTGACACTGCGCTGTTTTAAATGTAATTCTGCTAAACATTTTGCACGTGACTGTAATGGTTCGAGAAAAAATATCAACACTGTCATGGACTCAGACCAGATACATTTTACCTTATTTAATGTAGATTCACGTCATCGAAAAGTTATAAATTACTCAAATATAAAAATGTCCGAACTTTTGAGAAGAGGGGGAAATATATGGGGGGGAAAATAGATGTTCGTATCAACAAGCTCCCGCCGAGAGGGGGGGGGCAAAAACAAGCTAGTCCACAGTCTTCCAGCAAGCCAAACCTCCCCTGGTCAACACGCTCTTCGTTTTCGTTTAGCAGCTGCAAAATCCGTCACCGTAGTCGAACTAATTTTTAGCAGTTCAAAATCACATTTCTTTACTCGGTCGTTCGCGTCAGTCAGCCTGCTACTGTAACTCCTTACTGCCCAGCGTTTGACTCACACGTTATTTATGTACGTATTTACCTAAACATCCTGGCACTTCGCGTCTGTCCAGTGCCTAAATCGCGTCTGCCTTCGCATGCGGGAGGACGCAGGCTCGACCCCGGCAGACAATGTCTTGCTCTTTTTCGTTCTCCGTCATAATGGCTGTGTTGGATTCGGCCTGTACTGGGACATTTCTTTCACACATAATTGATCGAGGTAAAAACTGCTAAGTCTAACAGGACATTTTCTTTTGGTGATGGAGTGGGAGTGAAGACTATTAAATCAGTTAAATTTCCAGTAACTATAGAAGGTATAAAAGGTGTTAGAGGGTATATATACATATACATATATATATATTGTCAAAAATGATTTACCTCTATTATCGAGCCATAAATCTATGAAAACTGCTGGAATACTGCTGGATTTCAAAAATGAGAGCTGTAGGATTTTAGGCAGATATATAAAATTACAAAGTACTTCTGGACATTATAGTCTTCCGTTGACAAATATGCTTTTGGAGGTTGAAAGACCGCCAAGTGTTAAAATCTGAGGCCTTAAAAATTGTTCAAGAGTGGAGAAAAGAAGGAAGACTAAGAAATTACATAGAAAATTTGCTTATGCATCAAAGAGATATTGATATCCTTAATTAGAGAAAGTAAGGCTGTAATGAACAAGCTTACTTAACTCCGGCGAAACGCATATGCTTAGCCTGTCAAGTTCTGCCTGAATTAAGCTGAAGAAGCATGGTCGCCGTTGACGAGCGGATTTGTAAGGTGTGGTCTCGTTCTGTCTCGTTCGTGGCGTGAGCGTGGCGTGAGCGTGGCGTCGCCAATGCAAATTATGCCGACGGTATAAAAGGAGCTCATTTATTTGCCAGGGCGACAGCAATCTAGTCATGAAGAAAGATTTGTGAGCGTGAAGTTACTGCTACAAGAAGACACAAGCTATTTTCGGCTACTACTCCATAATGAACGGTTTTGATGTGAAATCAATACCCAAGTTTGATGGATCCCCCACTGGTCCGTCTATTGTTCAATGGTTTGAGAAATCGGAGCGCGTCTGCAGGCTGTCCAAGATAAAGGCGCCAGCAGAAGTTATCCCGTTGAGATTAACGGGAGGTGCTTACGCAGTCTACTAACAACTCAAGCATGATGCGGACTTGGATGAGATAAAACATGCTCTGTACACAGCATTCGGCATGGATGAATCTTTTGCTTAGAAGCAATTCATTGGACGACGACCCTGCCCAGGTGAAACTGTTAACGTGTACCTGGCTGATTTACGGAGGCTGTCGGTAGCATTTGGAGGCGTAAGCGACCGAGTACTGGGATGTGCGTTCATGGAAGGGCTGCCTGAGGACGTCAGCCGGCTCATGCGAGCATCATAAAAACCGGGAGAGATGGGTATTGACCAGCAACTTGCCAGGGCCCGTACCATTGTAAAGGTGGCGCCCCTAATTATGAAAGCCATCGTCAAGACAGTGTTGGAGCTGATGATGAGAGCTACGTCAGCGTATGTTGAAGACATATACGTTAACGAGGGCATACTGTCAGCTGACGAAATCAAGAACAGGCTGGAATCCTTTGATCTGGCTACCAAGGAGCTTGCTCGATTGAAAGATGGAACCCTTGTACTGGGACTTAAGGTCTGGGGGGAGCCCGACACACTGAGATGGAAGCGTGGGAGCGTAATTCCAGAACTGCCTGTTCCACTGACGCAACGCTCAGTATTTTCAACGTGCGGGAAGCTGGCGGGACATTTTCCTGTGTGCGGGTGGCTCCGTGCAGCCACAGGAACGACAAAGAGACGGGTGAGTATGGTGACACATGGATGGACAGATGCTGTGAAAGATGCCCCTCTTAAGACAATGATGGTTGAAGTACTGACCAGAGTACACCAAGACGACCCCGCCCGAGGGAATTGGTGCGTAGCCGGAAATGAAATAAACGTGTGGGGTGATGCAAGCTCCCTGGCGATGGGTGTGGTGCTAGAAAGCCGTGGTACTATTTTGGAAGATGCATGCTGTTTTCGACCGACGGACGATGTTCAGCATATTAACCTGGCAGAATTGGATGCCATGCTGAAATGTGTTAACCTCGCATTACAGTGGCAAGCTAAGGTGGTACACCTGGACACAGATTCGTTGTGCGTGTACCACTGGCTGACGAACACCCTGACAGGTAAAACCCGAGCGAGGACAAAAGTCGCGAGTGAGATGCTCGTGCGCAGACGATTGTCGACACTCCAGAAACTAATTGAGGAGTACGGTCTGGTAGCTGACGTCAAACTGACCACGTCGGAGATAAATTTGGCTGACAAGTTAACTAGAGTGCCAAAGAGATGGCTTAATATGCTGAAGCAAGGAGCAGAACCACCGACGTGCTGATGGTCCAGTTACCCAACGAAAAGATCCGCGCCATACATAAAAAGAGCGGACATCCTGGCGTTTGGCGCACAACTTACTTCGTCCGAAGAGTGTGTCCCGCAATCACCAAATCAATGGTCAGGACAGCCATAAGAGACTTTGAGGAGTGTTTTGCGTTGGACCCTGCCCCAATACGGTGGAAGAAGGGTGGACAAGAACTGGTGGAGATTGGGCTTGGATGTAATCCACTACGACAGCAGTCATTTCCTATCGTTGACAGATTGCGGCCCAACGCGTTTCACCGTGTGGCGCCCACTAATGCGCCAGGATGCATTGTCAGTTATACGACAACTGAAATCTTTCTTTTGTGAGCGCGGTGCTCCCGTTGAGATACTGACAGACAACGCCCCGACTTTCTGCAGTCGAGACTTTCGGGACTTCGCAGCCGAATGGGGAGTGCGAGTGCGTATACGTTCCGGAGGGTAACGGGATAGCGGAACGGTGTCACCGCATCGTTAAAAGAATAGCAGCCAGGATGCAGTGCTCCATCCAGGAGGCTGTATACTGGTACAACGTCACGGCCAGAGACGATATGACAATGTCAACTGCGCCAGCCAACGGGATATACAGTTACGAGCAGCAGATAAAGGAGATAGACCATGTGTCCGAGAATATATATATATATGTCTCAAGTTTTGCTCCCTCGCTCTTTCAATCACATACATTGATCGTTTTCGGGGGTATTCTTTTTTGTAGTTATTATTTATTCCAGTTTAGTGTGGGTGCGAGTTTTATTTGATTGGAAGGGTTTATTATTGGTGGGGCTGATTTGATTATTGCGTGAGTTATTAAATATGTTTGGTACAAATAATGTTCAATAGATATGAAATAATAATAGAAAAAATCTTTGTCATTGATGCAGTGTCACATTGGAATATTGATATTACTAAGAAAAGAAAATCATCAATAACTTAAAATTAGTTAACTTTCAGAATTTTTCGATAGTATATTTTGGATTCCTTGGTCAAAAATGCTTTCATAAACCAATTTTTAGTAGTAGGGAAGCGTTAGAACTTATTTTACAGACAAAAATAGATTGCAAAAAAATTGGAAGAGGTAAAAATGGACATAACTTCGCCAATTCTTGGAATTTGAAGCTCAATCTTTGGGGATTGTCTAACTTTAACATTGTACACACATGTACAACATTTCAGAAGAATTGAAGGGGGTAGGTGACATGGCCTGGATGATTTGACATGGAATTACGCATTTTATGTTGTTTATATACTGCGTTGCATAGCCTAAAGAGTGTGTCATCGAATTTCCTCATTTTCCATACTTCAGGAGGTATTTCGTTGTGTCCTGCTGTTTTTCTATTTTTTAGTTTTCTTAGGACTCCGTTGAATTCTCCCGTCGTGAAGTCCCCTAGCTTGATGTTTAGTTGGTTATCTACAATTATTTGGGTATCATTCCATGATTTTACTGGGGTCCCCAGCAATTTCTGGAAGTGATCTTTCTACTTTTAAAGTCTATCTTTATAGCTGGTTGCCTTTAGCTTTGATCTAGAGGTACGTTTCCTACTACTAATTTCGTTTACAGTTTGCCATGCTAAACGCAACTGTCTGTCTTCTACCGAATGTCTGACCAAATAAATAAAATGTGATATGATAAGATAAAAAACGAAAAGAGTTATGATACTTAAGAAGCCATGAAGAGCTATATAAATCTAACAATCATTCTACTAATGAATAATTCTATTCACATATTCATTTCCCTGTATAAATTCAGGCAATCCATGGACATCCCACGGTTTAGTTGTTATATACAAACGATATTCAACAAACCGTGTCCGGAGAGATTAAAAATGTTATAAAACGATCTCTTTTTGTAAATAGCCGAATTAAAAGGGAATAATATACATGAAAAAAAAAACAAACCTGTCCTTTATTTTTGCTTCGTAGAACTAACCAAAAAGTTCCCTCCTTTCTTTATCTATTATTTATCTATTTCTTTTTTTAAAATTTCTCATTCGACGCCCAGGGTTATCAATTTATCTCTCTTTCTTTTTTCTTTCTTTCCGTCTTTCAATGATATATAGCATGTTCTTTTTGTTATTTTTCTTTTCTCACAATCAAAACGTAACCCCTATTTATCTAAGTAATGACATATTCAAACATATTCATGTGTGTGCGTGGGGGTACTTGGCGTAGGAATTGAACTCGGTAACCCGATTTAAAATCCTGGACGATCTGTTTACACTTGGTAAAGGTATGCATCCAACTATCCCCAGTCACGTTTGAATAATGGGGGAAAAACAAGTTGACAACCGATCTAGAAGAATGGAAACTAGATTCAAACTAATTGTCCTCTAAAAGAATGACCTTGTGTCCCATCCGGCTCATGTCGGAAGGTTTGCATAAATACATACTTTAAATATCAGCATTTGAAATCTTTGATTTTTACCGGCACATTTAGAGAAGTTTGAGCTATCGGCCACCTCAGCCATCTTAATAGGCTCTAGAAGTCTTTATCATATGAATTCAGTGCAAAAGAATTATCAGATTTCAAGGAAAAATAGCTTTAAAAATGGTTCAACTGAAAAGTTTTAATTAAAGTCAGGCAATATTTTAGAAAATAAAAGGAGAAGAGAAAACGGATGAAAGAAATTGAAAAAAAAAAAAGAAAAAAAAAGAAGAAAAAGAGAAACAAACAAAATTACTGAGAAGGAATGAGCTCATTTTCTAATATATATTAGAAGATGAAAAACAAACAGAAAACATTGACTGAATAAAATGAATGTATCTGCATAATATAGAAAGAAGGTTGGTTTGTATGTTTGCAGGCCTGTAAAATTTCCCTGTTCTTATAACTGGTTACGTCCTTACAATGCCATCTAAAGTTGACATTTAGAGCTTTATCGTTGAGATTTAGAATACGACCTCAACAAAATAGTTCTCTGGGTATGACACTAAACTGCATCTAACAGTACGATCCCAATTCTGGAGGTTTTATGATTGTGGAATAGCCCTTCATTGCCATTACTCCTGGATTAACTCTGACCCGGAGTGGTACTACCTGTTATGTCACATCTATGGATCATATATATCCGTTTGAAAATCATTCGTATTCAATAGGAAATCTCAAAAAAACTCTTAAGAAACAATTTCACAAAAATATTGATTGAAAGGTACAATGCATTTTTTTTATGTCTAAGATGTTAGGGAATCGCGTTATTCCCAAACATCTTAGACATAAAAAATGCATTTTGTATGCACGATTTAAGACAATCTTTTTCAATACATCGAGCTAAGAGATGAAACAGAAGTCTACAGCTTATTGATTATAGCTCCCATTAAAAAACAGCGTTTTTCTGAGTTTCTGCTCCTTAGTCGTGTTTACACAAGAACTTTGGTATTTAAGCATAGAGTGAAATGTACATATAATCAGCGTCCCATTTAACCAACCCTACTGTACTATTTGACACATACTTAATTTGGTAGTCGAATGGTAGAGATGGATTATCATTTTTTTCATGATAGTAGAAATGAACCAAAGGAGCCGAGGGGCATCCTGTCATGGTGTAAGGATTAGCAAGCTAAGTTGACTGATCAATTGCAACTAAAGAGTCAGTTCGATTCTTACTGGATGTCATATATTTTCAGTCGTGTACCAAATCTAAGCTATGATAGTTTTTAGGGCATCTCGTGTGATGTAACGGTTAGCAAGCTTGACTAGAAAATCATTACTTGTGAGTGCGAGTCTCACAAGGGGGCTCAAACATTCAACTTTAGGTACACTTAGCGTAATGGTTATCGTCGTTAGAAAAGAAAGTAGCAACCTGAGTTAAAATCCTGGACGCGGCTATCTGCATTTCACTTTGCGCTAATGCCCTTGGGAAAGGCA